>JAUESH010000020.1:19954454-19970860 GCA_032275165.1 Synergus magnus | reverse complement strand
TGTTTAACATGATATTATAAGCATTTGAAATCTTTTATTTTGCTTAAGGTGACGATTACTGGTGCATTTACCTTATAAGTTCTTTTTCAAAAAAAGAACACTTAGATTCTCTTTCAAATTGCGATATATTTAATAATGTGGTTAGTTTTCTTGATTTTAAAACTGCACCGAGAATATCGTTAATCTTAAAAGTGAAGCATACCTGTGGAGGATGATCCTTTCGACTATTTTTTCAGTCGTCATGTCATTTTGGCTGTCTAGAAGTTTAAATTTTTGTTGTCTTTTTGGTTCTGCGTATGGATCGGCTCCGTTCTCGCATGGCATTATTGGTGTTTTTCCATGGCAAACTATCGAAACGTCGAAATGCTGCATCAGATCTTTCGTTACCTCATATGGCGCACCTATCACAACCTCGTTTACATACTGCGCAAAAAGATTAATGGTATTTAGTAACTATGATGAGCTTGCCTTAATAAGCAGATCTGCCATTTTAAATTGAAAATTCGGTTAAAACAAAATAATTTTATGGATTTATGCAAAAAAGATGAGTAATTTGTATAAAGGCTGATTAAACGTTGCACATTTTCTTCAGAACTTAGAAAACTAACATAACAAAATTAATTGATCATTTTGCTTGAAAATTGTAAGAATTCTAAATTACATAGATGATTAAAGTACTTAAATAAATTATAATACTTACTTTACAGGCTAGAACGCTAAGGACCCTTTCGTGGAGATTCATAATAGGATGATTTCCACACTTGTATCTATTTACAGCAGGATCAGTGTGAAGGCCAACGATGAGGTAATCGCCCTCCTTTTTGGCGACTTCCAAAAAGTCCAAATGACCAACGTGGAAAAGGTCGAAAGCACCAGCAACATATACAACTTTGTCTCCAGGTTGGGGACTTTTTCCATCGCTGAACTGGATAATCTTCTGAGTAGTTGGCAAGAACTGCGAGCATCCGGTCCAAGGACTTCGAGCCGTTCTGTCTTGTCCCATACTTTTGCTTGGTTCACGATCGACAGTATATTCACTCTCTCCTTGTCTGAAGTGTTGTTTTGTCATCAAGAGCATTCGACCTACCAAGTCGGTTGTAGAAACTCCAGCTGTTCTCTGAACCTCCCTGTAAAAATATAAAATGTAATTTAATTAAATATTAAAATAAACTTGCTTTAAAAAATGAATTTAATTCTTTTATTTTTTACCTATAACGTCCTGCAGCTTTCACGAGATGATAAGTATCAATTCCATCAGCGGTCATTGTGATATCGTCTCCGTGCACGCAGAAAGCGCAGTTATATTTGTCTAGAGTTTCTAAAGTTGTAACGTAGGGGGCACCTTCGACAACTTCATCCACCCATTTTATAGCTCGAACCATTTTATATCTAAAAAAAAATATAATAGCTGTTAAATACATAAAA
This sequence comes from Synergus magnus, assembly GCA_032275165.1. Taxonomy (NCBI): domain Eukaryota; kingdom Metazoa; phylum Arthropoda; class Insecta; order Hymenoptera; family Cynipidae; genus Synergus; species Synergus magnus. The sequence continues at coordinate 19,969,435 of JAUESH010000020.1, read as the reverse complement.
TTTCATCTTAATTTCCTCTAGAGAATAAATTAAATATATTAGATAAAATGTGATTCGACTCTCTTCAAAATATAATACAATTGTTTAAATCACTCTTCGACTAGAGCAATGTTACAAAGCATTGTGCTATGTGATATAATAGTTCATTTTACAAATTCTTAGCTATCGAGCATTGTATTACACTTCTACAATCCACTCTTCATTTTTTCTTCATAACAATCTCCGTGATAAATATTCAACGCTATTTATTATTAGTTCTTTTTCGAAGAGGTAACTCAAAACGTAAAAAAAAAAAATTAAGTAATGCACGGAAATCGATAAGACACGTGCATAAGATAAAAAATTAGTTATGATGTAAGAGGCTAATAAGTTTCCTTGAACTTCCTGTAACTCAGAAATTAATATCTCACTTTGAAATGAAGTATAACGTTTATTTCAATGACTTTCAAATTTCACAGTGCGTCATCATATTTATCAGTCAAATGACAGGGTGTATAATCCTATATTTATCGGCAATATTTCATAATTACTTAGTGACAATCTAATCAATCTAGTTCTGAAAAACGATCCAATTTTTTATATTATTATTATTTCTAATTTTAAATTTATGAGTTTGTCTTTAATTTCAAACTTGAGCTTTACCGCTAAGATAAAATACGATGACGAATTGTGGGAAAATATACTGAAGATAAATACATAAGAAGAAATGTCTTAACAATGCTCATGAATAACCCGAATTGTCCTTGGCTATTTAGGGAATTGGAAATTACTCTATTTTCAGTGTTTGCTTGTCATCAAGAAACGAAATTGTTCCAAATGAACATAAATTACAATTATAGATTTCTGTTCCTCAGTAGTCTTGACCATTATATATTATAGTCTCTTATCTATAATTAATGTACGTTAGAAGCGACGCGAAGCTAAGCCGGACATCCTCTATGATAATTTGTAATTTGATTAGCTGATATATTCAGCATTCTCTGAAACTGCACCCAGAGAATTAATAAATTATAAAAATGACAGAAATTAAAAATACCTTTCCTCTTGCGTAAACACAGGGGGGCCTTTGTGTTTTGTAATTTCCTCATCTGTGTGAACTCCTACTACCAAGTAGTCTCCTAAAGCTTTTGCCTGTCGCAGTGAATTTGCATGGCCAAAGTGCACCATGTCGTAGCTGAAAAAAAAACCAGATGTATCAAGGACGATCGTTAATTAACTCTAATTATCGCGTGATAATCACGACCAAGACTATAAATCTGGAAAAACTTTATCGCTCGTTTAATTAACTTCTTAAGTGCTATGACTTTCAACGCCAATCTAGTTTAAATTTAATCTTTTAAATTTTATATTTTTGTAAATATAAGAGGAAAAATAATAGGGTCTATCAATTTGTCCTACCGTAAATAAATTACAAACATAAACCACAAACATTTCCAAGATATACAAAGTAACATTATTAAAGTTTTAAATGAAAAAAAGGCAATTTAAGGGCATGTGATACTTTACCATAAGAGCAATTTATTTTCCGCAACTTTACGCTTGCAATAATAAATATTTTTTGCCAAAAACTAGGCCATTTACCTTCGTCTGAACGAAACGGAGGTAAATGGCCTAGTTTTAGCAAAAAACATTTATTATTGTGAGCGTGAAGTTGCGGAAAATAAATTTGCTCTTATGGTAATTACCACATGCCCTTAAATCGAAGCTTTCTTAGTTGGAAAGGTCAAATAAAATAAAATTAACGATATCGTAAAGGAGCACAAGAAATTCAAGATATTTGCATTGGAGAGAAAGTATTTAACTCTGATTTCTGTGGCATCATGATTTAAATGGCATTCGATTTTTGAATCGTGAATTAATTTGTGTGCGGCTTTCTTAATAAATTAAAGCCGCATTTCCGAAAATTGTCAATATATACTTAAAGTCCAAGGTAGCAAGGGTGGCAAAGTTTCATCGTTAACCTTAACACCGAAATTGATCGTTTATACATGCTAATGTGAGTCTATATACGTATATATATATGTATATTATGTAGAGCATATAAAAGTCTGAGCTGCCTGAATCATTCTTACAGTTGGACATCTAAAAAAACTTGTAAAGCAACTCAAGCAACTTGAAACTTCTTATTATGACAGAGAGTTTCCGTAAAAAGATGAGGAAGGACAAGAATCATTAATTTGAGTGTTGATTAGTCATGATGAACATGATTCGTCATATAAATATTCTATATAGTTCGACAATTTCTATGAAAACTGAACTTACCATCCATCACACCAAACGCGAACCTCCTTTCGGTTTTCAGACATTTTGGAGTCTCAGGATGAACTGCTTAGTTTAAAAGGTTTAAAATATTAAAAATGTAGTCTATTATTCATTACACGAAGACACGCCGACAGAGATGACTCGATGTGACGTGACTATAACCTCAAAACCAACTGAAACCAACTAACTCCGGCAACAAACGACACACCACTGCGGAGTGCGGACTGCGCACACCACGCCAAAACCCGTTGGTCGTTGGTGTCGATTCCACATTTTTAATCATCCTCCCACCATTTGACCTTCATCGAACGACGTCATCGTCATCCAACATCAGAGAAATGCAGTTTTGCTCTGGTGGTACTCCCCCGAAACCCTTACCTGGATCCGCCCCTAATTTGATTTCAATTAATTTTAGTGATTTTTTCAAAATTATACTCCTCTTATTATATTATACATCTTCATTTATAATGCTGAAATGTTTAGATTCAATTTAAAAATAGTAGATTGTTATATATATAGTTTACTTCAAAACATTTTTAAAGGGATCTATAAAATCTATTTAAGGGTGTTGGAATGTTGGATCCATGTTCTAACGTCAAAAGTCGATTTCCTTATTTTACTCAACAAATATTATAATTAAATCTTTTTTTTCTCTATAGACAAACTTTTAGTTCAAAAAAGAGAAGGGCTATAGAGCAAAAAAATATCTATTTATAATATTTGTTGAGTAAAACGAGGAAATAGAATTTTGAGTATAAAACTTGGATCCAACGCCCTTAAAGTTTAAACTAAAATTAAATTAAATTTATGCAGATTTTCCAATCTCGTCTTTTCTGAGAAATATGGTGAACTAAATAATAATTCCAGGAGACCTCGAAACACTTAAGCATATAATCTTTCATAAAAGTTTCCTGCCAGTCAGTGATAGATGAGCATAATATTGAAGAATTTACATCGATTCCAGACACAACATGATTCATTAATCGATAACGATCGACTACACTTGTAGAATCCAATCCAAACTTTATACTATTGAGGCCAATAACTGTTATTCAGACTTCAGACGCGTTTCTGACTCGTACCACATCGGGTGATTTTCGATTAAAAAATTTCTTCCAATGAGCTAAGAGTTCAACTCTTCTGATTAATGTTCAGTCTCTTATCCTTATCAATGCACATAGTAAATAATTAATTCTCATCGTGCGTCAAATAAAAAAAAAAATCATAAGTTTTCCAACAGTTTTTAATGTTTTCTCCTTAGAAATATTGCATTAAAATTACTTAAGCTAGCTAATAGATACAAAAGACTGAACGAATTTCCAAAACTATGCTAATTTCCAGGCTAATTGTGTATGTCCTGTTCTGATAACGCAAAATTATTCAATTCGCTCGGTCTTTAAATACACAAGCCTGCAATATCTCTTCAGCTAGTGAAACTTTGACAAGAAATTTATTTCAATGAGCAAAAATTAAAGGCTATAGAAGCTAACAAAACAAAATTTATTTTCGTTCGTTTATTATTTTTTTCTCGGAACTGTGTTTCTCTTTATCTGAAGTTACAAACTAAATATATTTAAAATGCCGAGCATTTTACTAAACTTATAATTAATGTACAAGGGATTTAATGTACCATCTAATGTATTATGAAAAATGAATGTTCACAGCTGCCTAGGATATAAATGTGTAATTTATAATATTTAACTGTTTGGCCAACTGTATTCTTCGATTATTGCAAAACACTGAATATGAAAAATTAAAATATTCTAGTCCCGTGGTTGTCTTTCATCTTTTTTTCATTGAATTAAAATACTTTTATTCTTGTTTTATATTCCAGTGCTTTAGTAGCCATTCGGTTGTCTGTAATTGGTTTGTCCGTGTCCACTGCTGTTACCGCCATTTCCTCCATAACTGTTTTGGGAAAAGGATTTGTTTCCGTATCCCATTCCACCTGAGTAGAATTAAATATGTTAAAGCACACCTATTATTTAAAATCACGAGACTAAGCGCGTGTGTTTCTTTAGAAACTGAAATGACAATTTAAAGCCACGCATCAAATTTCAAATGTATTGACCAATAAGGTTAGCGTATTACGCATGAATTTAGTCGAAATCCATGTCCTTGTTAGAATAGGACAAAGATAGATTTAAATTAAATTAGATTACATAAATGTACTTACCACTCGAGTTTCCTCCCCATTTGCTTCCTCGATCACCTCCGCCACCACCACGATCAAATCGACCTCCTCTGTCATTATCACGGCCTCTGCCACCTCCTCCACGTCCATTTCCAGCACCTCGGCTACCACCACGACCACCTCCGCCGCCACCACTTCTTCCTCCACCAAATCTTCCCCCTAAATTCAATTTGATTTATAAAATATTACAAGTTTCAAATGCTTCTAATTTTTAGTTGTTCAAAATAATAATAACACGAATAGTTGCGAGGAGTATTGTCAATAAAATACGAAGTGAAACTCACGTTTGTACATTCCTGGATTTCTGGATAACTCATATAATTTCGGATTGACGACTTGCTTTGCTTCTTCAAGTACCTGGATCAGGTCGTTTGCCTTGTGTGCGTTTCCAGGTGTAAAGAAAGCATATGCAGTACCAGTTCGCTGTGAGCGACCAGTTCTGCCAATGCGATGAACATAGTCTTCCGAGTTGGACGGGTAATCCAGGTTTATAACAAATTTCACGTCTTCAACATCTGCACAAAAACTTGAGTTACATGAAGAACACACATTACTTGTTTCTTTGTGGTTCAATCAACTTACAAAGCAAATATCAAGAAAGCGCATGTGTTCATTATTCAATTTTCTACTAGTGTCCTACAAATCAGATTATCCCCTGCAAACGTCTCTTAAGAATTTGAAAAACAAAATATTCCTGTTAGTTTTTTTCGTAAACAGGGGATCGAATCTCATTTGCACCAACACTCGACTCGTGATAAGTTGACCACAAAGAGCAAGTGTAGTTTCTAATTACCTGATTCAGTCAAAGGCTGGAAATGTAAATACATTTTTGAAAATGTAGAGGAATCAGAGCTCAGATGGTTGTCAAGGAGTCTCGCTCAACAGAAAGCGAGCTCCAGATTTAGTCTTAGCGACTCAAACACCCTTCTCTCCCGCACCAAAGTATGGATCTGAGCTGATCTTTGAAAATCTGTTCCTTGCTTTTCTGAAGTTGAAGCACTGATTACTGTATCAATAGCGCCTGTATACATCTGTCAAACGCTTGGCATCAAGACACTGTTTTGCAATCTCAATTTCAAGACATCATCTTAAAAGTCTTTGGAATCATAAGGCTTAGAATCAATACAATTTGCTGATGAGCATTGCAGGAAGAAGCTTGATGCCTTGGATTAACCTGAGCTAAAGGTTTTAGTAATTCCCGGTGGCGGTCGTCTCATTAGATGCCCTAACAATATTACTTCCATACTTTGGACCGTCGCAGGTTCAGAGTGAGAGTGTATATTTTGAGTGGCACGGCAGGCCGAGGCACAGCGCTAGGTTAGCTTGTTGCGAGGGGGCGGAGATCAGTAGTCACGCCCCATTTTATTTATTCCAAATCAAGCTCTTCAGAGTTGTTATCATTGATAAAACTCCGTCGCATGTGCCTCTGAAATCACATAGAACAGCACGTTACTACCAGACTGCTTGATCAAAACATTAGTTAATAAAGTTACCTCACTTACAATCTTACCTCTGCTTACTCTATCTTAGCTGAAATATTACAGATTACTTTTCAATCTCATAGACTCCAAAATACTTTCATTACAAAACTAATTCATTATTGATATTACAAAACTTATCACGAAGTTTCTAGAGACTAAAAAATTATCTGGAATCCACCTATGCTAGCTTAACATAACTAGAAAGACAAATTAAACACAATTCGTTCCTCTAGGATAAGCATATCAGCTCCTACCAATCTGCTAAAAAGAGAATTGTTAAGTTGTTTAAGTTACTTTCCACTTTTAATCAATTGCAATCACGCTGTTGGAACACGAGTGTCAATCAGTCTGGCACATGCCGTCGTCCGTTGCCACATTTGAACTACTTTGAATAAATTTCGCGAGTAAGTAAATAAGTTAATAACCATCGCAGCCTGACCCTTACATCATACGAATAACTTTAAACTGGAACTCTCACCTAAACCACGTGCTGCCACATCAGTCGCTACTAAAATAGCGGATCTGCTACTTCGAAATTCTGAAATGAAGATTCTATTAAAGATTCTAAAAACCTAAGCGTTTTGCTTTTTTGAATAAAAATGCTTACGATTTAAAACATAGTCTCTTTCCTGTTGACTCTTATCTCCATGAATACCAATCGCCTGCCATCCATACCTATTAATGGCTCTCGTAATATCGTCAACTTTCCTCTTGGTTTCAACGAAGATAATCGTCTTGTTCTCCGGCTCATTGGAAATTTCCTCCAGCAACTTCATAAGTTTACCCTCCTTTTCGTACTCCTCACAAACGTCAACAATCTGCAGAATATTGTGATTCGCCGCCAGTTGCAGAGATCCAATATTAATCTGAATATAATCCGTTAAAAACTCTTCAGCGAGGTTTCGCACCTCCTTTGGCCATGTGGCAGACCACATAAGTGTCTGTCTATCGGGTCTAATTTGTTCTACAATCTTCCTAATTTGTGGCTCGAAACCCATGTCGAGCATTCTATCAGCCTCGTCCAGCACCAAGTAAGTGCAGCGACGAAGGTTCGTTGTACCTCGTTCCAGGAAGTCGATCAAACGACCAGGTGTCGCGATGCAAATTTCCACTCCGCGTTCCAAGTCCCGAGCTTGTGGACCTTTCGGTGCACCTCCGAATATGCAGGTGTTCCTCACCTGTGACGAGGCTCCGAAATCTGAAGCCACTTGCTGGATCTGCTGTGCAAGTTCTAAAAGTCAAAACAATTTGAAATCAGTATCATTTGTATTACTTTATTCTGCAATAGCGCAATTATGATAATTATTAAGTATTAACCTCTTGTTGGAGCCAAAACAAGGGCAATCGGTCCGTCGTTTCTGTTCAGACGAGGTTGGTTGTTAATATGAACAATCGCTGGAAGGATGTAAGCTAAAGTCTTGCCAGATCCAGTTTGTGCGATGCCAACCATGTCTCGCCCTGAAAGGGCGATCGGCCAACCTTGAGCTTGTATTGCGGTTGGTTCTCCGAATCCTTGTCTGCGAATTTCACTTAAAACATATTCGGGGAATCCACCCTCTTCGAAGAAGATGTTTGGACTGGGAATGTTGTTGCCTTTGATGGTGATCTCCTTGTCAGAACGGAAGGCCTCAACGGAGTGCATGGAGCGGTTAGTAACATTCATGTGTGGTTGGTAGAAGTCTTTACTAAAGGGCTGCAAGGAATTCATATCCCATCGCGGCTTGCGAAGATTACCACCAGGTTGGCGGTTCTTGTTACCAAAACCTCCATCTCGATTTCCCATTCCACCTCCACCACCTCCGCCGAATCTTCCGCCACCACCTCCATCACGATTGCCGAATCTACCACCACTTCCTCCTCGTCCTCCACCTCGTCTGTCACCACCACGATCACGATCTCTATAAGCCCTATTTACAAAAGAAATTCTCAGATTTGAGATATTTTACATTTGTTTCTTAAGAGTTTTACATCCATGTTTTAAAATCAAATTCGATCTCTTCATTTTATTTAACAAATATTTTAACTTGAAATTTTTTCGCTCTGTAGCTGTATTTATTTTTTAAATAGAATTATGTGTATAAAGCGAAAAATGTCTAGTTTTAATTAATATTGCGAAAAATTGAAAGATTACATTTTATTTTATGCAAAAATCATTAAAAGCAAGCATTTTTTCACTCAGTAGCTATAATTCTATTTCTAACAAAAGTTCCTCTACTCAGCGAAAACATATTTAATAATTAGAAGAAATGAAAATCCAGCTTTTATTTGAGTCAACAACCCCCCCTACAGCGAAACACTTGTCCAGACCTCGTTTTGGAGCAGAAAACAAAACCACACTATTTGGAGAATTCTAATAATAAAACTTACTTATTATCAAGCAATTTAGGAAAAGATTAACAACAAAATTGCTTCGAACTAGCACATATACAGCCCAATTTCACAAAACAAAAATAATATAAAGTTCGTACAAAGATTTCTGACATATGTACAAAATATAGAGAGACAAAAACAAAATTAAATAACAAAGGAGGTTCGTACTTTGAATTGTTAAACCATTTTACAAACAATTGTTTTATTTATTGTTATTTAGAGCGTCGATATAAGTCATATTAGAATAAAAGCATACGAAAGAGTGAACAAAATTCACAACATGGATGAACATGGAGTACGCGCAGTCACAACAATCAAAGAATGTCATTTTTTTCAACTTAGACTATTAAATAACGAAGAAAAACATTAACTTGTATAACTTACATTGTCATCCAGACAAATATTGATTATCGATGAAAACTACGTGAACTTTCGGCTATTTTTGACTGATAATGACGAGAAACACCCCAAAACACCTAGTGCAACGAACAGTGCGGTACTAACGCGTCACCAAGTTACGGGGTGGGGGGAAATAGAGTGTTCCAATATCCAAGATGGCCGAAATCAGGAAGACAAATATTTGTTTTCATAAGAATGATTTGAAAATTTTAATTTTTTGATTTTTTAAAAATTTTAATCGAAAATATTTCTTAAATTAAATTCATTCAAACAAATTTCCATCATATCCCTAATCTTGCTAATTTAATTTAGAGTAAGATTGAAAAATATATATATAATAATAATAATAATAATAAATAAAATTGAAATTAAACAAAAATGTCAGAACTTTATGTACTTCAAAAATTTTGATTAATAACGAGGAAAAAATTATTTAAAAATCCATATTAAATAATGTGTTAATAACTTAATAAATAAAACTTGACAATGCTATTGCAACGCTTTGGAAAGTCAACTTTATTTCTTAATGTAGATCACAGAAAGTATTCCTAATAAGTAAAGTTTCTTAAAGATGCATCGCTTAATCAAATCACACTCGATGCGTTATAATCACCTCTATCGCTTTAACGCATTTTCGAGAAAAAAAAAAAAAAACATAAAATACAGAACTTTCAATTATTTCAACTTCTACATAGTGATAAATATACCCATTTCAAACATAAATGTGCAGAATAGGCTAAGATATTTTGGTAGGAAATCACACTCTGCTAGCTTAACACAAGGCATTATTAATAGTAATAATACTGGAATTTCAGAAACAATATTTTTAGTGCAGCAGCACTATAACGTCGACAGAGTTACACACGTCGAACAGGTCGCAAAGAAATTTTCTAAGCGCAATCGTATAAAGATATATAATGCGCATTAAAAGTCGTACAAAGTAGTAATAGAACTATATTTTCATAGTATATCTCCTATCTAATATTTTCCGATTACGATTCACTATAATCCATTCACTGAATACTGAATAGACTATAAAAATGTTTAATTGCACTTATTATTATCTGTCGGACTAAACTCATAAAGTAATATTTTTGGTTGGATTTCGAATTTTTGGTTGGATAATCACGAGTGATTGAAAGCTGTTCTTGATCATGCAAACTATAGATCTAGTCGCGCAAATGACAAAATCGAATAAGTACGATCGTGCTTGAGAAAAATCCGATGCGCATTTACAGTCTATAGTAGGACGAGATTTACTTTAATAGAGTGCTAAGAAGTCATTTTGTCCTGTGTAAGAAACCTTTTATGAGATAAAAATCGTTGATAAGCTTCAGTAAGTTGTACCTCTATATTGATAATTGTTTCCATAGTTGTCGTTATTTTGTCCGTAACTTTTTTGGGAATTATAACCATACCCTGTGCTTGAACTCATTGGTTTGTAGCTACTATTATAATCCATTCCGCTGTAACTAGTGGATCCGGATTGATAGGAATTGCCACGGCTACTTCCCCGACCTCTGGTTCCACTGCCTCTTCCTCCTCTTCCTTCATATCCCCCACGTTTACCACCTCCTCTGTCTGAAGAATTTCCACCGAAACGCTTGCCACCTATTTCATCAAATTAATTAGAAATGAAACACATATTAAATTTTAAAAAAAGGTTTAATAGATTTCACACATGAAAAGACGAGAATTACCTCTGCTTCCGAAATTTCCAGCTTTCGCCATTTCAGCCATTTCGTTCAGTCGAGGATTAATGCTTTGACCTGCTTCTCGTAAAACTTCGATCAGATCCCCAGCATGTTTCATATTCTGGGTGGTAAAAAATGCATAAGCCGTTCCAGTTTGATGGCTGCGTCCAGTTCTTCCTATGCGATGTATGTAGTCCTCCGAGGAAGAAGGATAGTCAAAATTTATCACATATTTAACATCGTCCACATCTGTGAAAGAGTTAACTTGAAAAGTTTTTATTGGGAACGCTTCATTTGTATAAAGAAAGAAAACTTAAGGCATTGAACATAATTAAAACACCAAGAAACTAAATGATAATTTAAAATTTGAAAGTTTTCTGAAAGTGTATAAATTTTGCACTAAAAATAGTAAACTGATAATAAAGAAACGATGGCTAACAATTACAATTTTTGATTTAAAAAAGCGAATTAGTGACACCCACCTTTACTTGGAAATCCAACTCAGCAATTATGGCCTCATTTGATTTTTTTTAGATAACTTTTTTCGGTTGGTGTCTTAACTGAACGTAAAGTTAGCCTAGAAATTAGACAGACACAGCGGCAGTGTCTGTTTCTTGGAATAAAGGCAGCATTTTACGGTTTAGACCTGAGTGCATTAGTCTCACGAAATGTGTCTGATACGAACAAATACAGATTACCATGGATAAAAAAAGATATAAAAGAAAAGTTTCATCTAAAGATCTCGAGAGATCCTTCCTTAGTTAATCGAAAATAGTCCAATGTCAGCATGTCTCTAAGTCACAAGTGCAGAATATCTTCTAGAAATGTATGCTGATCTTCAAGTGATCGCTTCTGGTATTTCAAGGATAATTTCCTTGGAGAAAATTACCAGATGATGTGGTAATTTCTCGAACAATGACAGAATTCAAGGCATCATTTTTCGTCTTTTTATGCATTTCTTTGTTTCTATCATCTGAGGATTCGATATCCTTTGTTGAGAAAAGAAAATGTGTATAAAGTAGCGAAAAATAAATTAAGGAAAACAAATAAGTCACTGTGTCTGCCCAATACTGGCAGCACACCACTTTGATTTAGGAAACTCTGTATCTCTGAAAAAGAAAAACCAGACTAACTTAGCTGTCGAAGCTTTTGGTACATTTCTAGAATTTGTTGTTCTTTTGTACGAGTGTGACATGCAAGCATAAATAAAAATAACATTCATATGATTGTAAATTAGAGAGACTATGTGACTTGAATAGATTAGTTAAAAATATTATTTTATTGATACTTAAAATAATCTGATAAAGTAACACAAATCGGCGGAATCAGACAGTTTATCAGATTTCGGGTTTTCAAATTTTTTTTCCACGAAAGTAGACAATTTTAAATAACGCACCACTGGCTAATCCAATAATTGTTGCCAATTTCCTGTTTATCCGGAAGTAAATGAATATTTTAACGTACCTAAGCCTCTTGCAGCGACGTCGGTAGCAACGAGAATGGGAGCACGACCGCTTCGAAACTCTTGAAGAACATGGTCTCTCTCCTGTTGGTTTTTATCTCCATGAATGCTGAGAGCTTGCCACCCATCGCGTCTGATATTTCGAGTAATATCATCCACTTTTCGCTTTGTCTCCACGAATATTATCGTCTTATTTTCCTTCTCAGTGCTAATTTCTTGCAGAAGTCTGATCAACTTGATGTCTTTCTCAAATTCCTGACAAACATCGACTATCTGGACGATGTTGTGATTCGCGGAAAGAGTGAGCGAACCGATATTCAGGTGCATATAGTCGGTGAGGAAATCTTCGGCGAGGGCTCGTACTTCTTTCGGCCAGGTTGCTGACCACATCAGAACTTGTCTATCTGGTCGAATCTGCTCGATGATTTTGCGAATCTGGGGTTCGAATCCCATGTCCAACATTCTATCTGCTTCATCGAGAACCAAGTAGGTGCATCTATAATTTTTAGACCATTATGTCATTTATTATTTCAATCCTTAAGATTTAGAACGACAGAATCTGGATAAAAAAGGGAAATATACCTTCGTAAATTGATGTTCCCCTTTTCCAAAAAGTCGATCAATCTTCCAGGGGTTGCAATGCAAATTTCAACTCCGGTTTCCAAATCGTGGGCCTGAGGTCCTTTCGGTGCTCCTCCATAAAGGCAGGTATTTCTGACTGATGCAGTTTCACCAAAGTAGTTTGCTACTTCTTGAATCTGCTGTGCCAGTTCTCGAGTTGGTGCCAAAATCAAGGCAATCGGGCCTTCACCAGGAGATAATGGTGGTTGATTAATTATGTGGACGATCGCAGGCAGGATATACTGGGAAAATATGAGGATATAAGAATCTACGATATAAAAAAACTGTTCATAAAATTCTCAAGATTAAAAAGCTTCTTTCCTCAGGCACTTACTCCAAGTGTTTTGCCAGATCCAGTCTGGGCAATAGCAACAAGATCTCTTCCACTGAGAGCAATCGGCCAACCTTGTGCTTGAATCGGAGTTGGCTGGGAGAAACCTTGTCTTCTGATCGCTTCCATCACATATGGAGGAAAGTTACCTTCTTCAAATCGCTGAATAGGGTTGGGAACATTCTCTCCCTTCACGATGACTTTAGCTTCCTCGCGAAATAAGAACACTTCCTCTTTCGACCTAGATGTTAATTGATAATTAGGAATTTTATAATTTAGCAATTAGTTTTATTATAAACTTATTTTCATCGTTTTTAATTAATGACCTGTTTCGAATTGAAGGATGCTCGACATAAAAATCTTTTCGCAGAGGTTCCAAGGAGCGTAAGTCCCAATTCAATTTTCTTAGAGTGCCTCCAGGAGTTTTTGGTTTAAAACCACCGCGACTGGTACTTCCACCCACTCCACCTCCTCGACTATTAAATCGACCATTACTGCTTCCGCGACCTCCATCGTTTCCTCCACCTCGACTACCTCGGGTTCCACCTCGACTACCACCTCGTCGGCTTCTACCTTGATCCCGATTATCACGACTGTACCTGGTTGAAAAAAATTCTCTACCTAATTTTCCAGATTTTCATGGAAATGTGTACATAAGGGCACAATAATTACAATTAATTTTAGAAAAAGATTTGAAGTAAAAAAATAAGAAGCCTCTATTTGAAGGGAAAAAATATACAGCTAAAAATAATTCAATCCCAGGAAATATCGATTTTTCTTTCCATCATGTAGGTGAAATTATTTTCCATAAAAAAGTGAATTCTTTCGGAAAAAAAAACATTAATAATTCAATATCTGACAGGAAATGCCATAGGAAACCTAAAATTAGCTTTTGAATTATTATGTCAATTTCATAAAAATATATTTATAATTATATAGTATAACAAATGGGACAAATAGTGAAATATGCAATCAGCTATAGAATGAAAAAAATTGTCGATAAGTCTGTAATTAATCGAAAGTTTTTCCGATATCGCCTTTGAGTATTTGCGATAATATTTTATTGGCAATTATATAGAAACTGAATTGCGATAGTGTGCGAAAAACTGATAGTGTCAGGCTTATGTAAAATATTATTTTACGACCTAAGGAATAATAGTCAACAGCATAATGGCCATGATGATAATCTGATTTCTATATATTTCTATGCATAATTCGCAACATTAAAACCTACGTCGTGACTATAAAAAATGGCCGTTTTCCTAGCAAACTAAGAAATTTCGAAACAAAATGATACCTCAGCTTAACGAGATTTCTAGTCCCAAGCCCTTTTGAAAACTAAATAAGTATTGCCAATTTGTACTTACATTATGATTCTGGAAAACTCTGTTAAACTAACACCAACTCTTCGACGGCCTTTTTCACAAAAAATCGATAATTTCCAATAAATGACTTTGAAATCCCGAAATAGCCGATCCCTACTGCCGTCGATTGTACTGGGCTTTTAATCTACACGGATGACTTGTTTTCTATCCCGAAATGGTGAAAATCTTCTTCTTGGAATCGCCGGCCCGAGTAGTTCAATGTAAGGTGACGAAGAGACTTTTCGAATAAGTGAACGCTGATCACTGAACGTCCGAAAGTAGTTCCCATGCTGGTTACCATGACAACTGCACAGGATTGCCCCAAAAATCTTTTTGTCTATACATATTTTTTCACTGTTTACGTTTCAATTGGTATCTTGTGATTGGTACAATTTTAGTTAATACGTATATTTTTATAGAATTATTTTATAGAAAGAAGGGAAAAATACTTTTACATATTAGAATATCTATGATATTAGGATTCAGTGCTCCCAACGCGGGCCCCTTACTTTACTGCGCATGCTTCGCGCTTGGCAGCTGATTGGTTGCTATTCGCGCGCAGTTTAAAATTGTTTAGCATTTTAAACTGCGCGCGAAAAACAACCAATCAGATGCCGAGCATGACGCATACGCAGTAGAGCAAGCGGCCCGCGACGGAAGCACTGCTGCAGTTCTGCAGTAGGCTGCTCAGTTCACTCAGTGCACGGTCAGCTAACTGCGCATGTGCATTAATCGGTTGGACGGGTCTTGTTGATTTGATTTAATTTATTTATATTTATTCTGGCTAGAAGTGGAACCAAGTG
>JAUESH010000020.1:19932431-19948477 GCA_032275165.1 Synergus magnus | reverse complement strand
GAATATATGTAAATTGATCAACAGGATAGCCGAAGTGATTCTCTTTGGCAGTGTAGCGTCCCCTGTAAGAAATGCTGTGGTCAAATCAGAAAAAATGTGTAAAATAAGAGTTTTCAAGAATTGTGGTACATTTAGCCTAAATTTAATCAATTTTCACGTTTATCTTTGAATTTAATCCAGATATTAAAAACTGATTCGTGATATATCTTTAGTAAAAGTCAGGGGTAGAATTAAATTGAAGTGTTGCTGTTTAAAAATATTATAGCAATCTATTTTTTGAATTCCTTTCTTTTTATTCTAAAATTTGAGACTTTGCAATTCGCTAATGGTTTAATTTCAATGCTTTGTCATTTTGTTACTCAAAAAAGAAATATCAAACAGCTTTTCCTGTGAATTTTACTATCAAAGTAACAAGTAACTTTATACTCATAATAATTGTCAAAAGGAATTATAGAGGCTTGAGGACCTGCTGGTGCAATTGAAACTTTCCCCGACTGAGAATCATGACTAACAGAAATGCATTTCTCATAATCAAATTCTTACAATCACTTTCTTCATTAAATACAGATCTTCTTTTCAGTTACAAAAGCTCTTATTTTAGGAATCAGCGTGTGAGTTTTTGTTTATTGTAAATAATACACGTACCATTCTCAAATCGACTTTTAAATTTGATGATTTGGATAATCAAAATTAATTTTTAACTATTCGGGATAACATATGTACCAAGGATTCGAGATTAGTTATTTCTTGCCAATGTGCCAAAAATTGGTTGAATATGGTCTTGATGAAGGATGATGATGATGACTACTCTATTGAAAACTTTGAGAAGTCGAAAGTCTAAGATTTTTTCAGTTTATTCAGAAAGTATTTGAAATCTTGAAACTTGAAAGTGAATAGCTCTAAACTAGATTAATTTAAAAGAATGATTTTTAGAATTGGAGGTTTTTTCAAAGTTCTCAATAGATTTGAGGCTCTGTAAAATTGTTTGACTGCAATAGACTGTCGCATAGAGCGATTTTCACATTTTCTACGTTTTTAAAGTGCATGTTTTAATTTTGATAATCGACGTATATGAAATAACGTCCAAGTAGAAATTCTACTGCGACTTATGCTTTTACTACGTTGTTACTTGAATTACGTTTTGCTTCACTTTTTCATGGATTGAAAACGACCAAAAAATTCGAGGTAGTTCAGATTGAACAGTTTCGTGTGTAAATAGTGCGTAATGTCGACAGGAGATACGAGAATATAATATTGTTTCTTCGAAATGTACTTAAAGACAGCAGTGTGTAATTTTTTTTTCTAGAGAAAAGAAAACACATTATTGAAGATCACTGTCCTAAGTTTATCAGACGTATACTATATGAATGTCGCGTATTTTTGTAAAACCAGAGATGGACACTCACGAATATTCGGTATAATTGTATACTGATTATTATTATTATACAAATTATATCTTTACTCGGCGTTATAGCTCGTTTTAGAGACACGAAGTTGTATATTTGTTAGAAGATTTTGAATAATATTTTGAATAATATTACAACTGTAAATATTCTTCTTGCTTGTATCTGGTTAACCATTGGGAAGCAAATAATCGTGAGAAAGAGAGGATTTTGTTTTTTTAGAATTCATTTCTTAAGAAAGGGTCTTTCGAAGTCCGATATAATTATGCATAAGACGATAAACGAATTAAACTAAACCTAGTTGTCCATCCACGATACCTTATCTAGGTAAAAAGTTGTATAGTAATTTTGAACTGTAAAAACTATTTTGTTCTGTGTACTTTATGAATGTACAAATAATTCCTCAATAAGAAATATGTCTACCCGTTCTGAAAATGGTTTTGCATTTTTTTAAATCCTACACTTTTAAATTTGATAACAATATAAATATATCTATCTGCCACTTTATTTCTTGCATTCTACATTGTGTATATTGCATTATAAACATTTGCTCTTAAGGGTGTTGGATAGAAGTTCTGACCTCAAAATTTGTTTCTTCATTCTTCTTAACAAATATTATATAATAATAGCCACACTATTATTTTGAAAAAGAGTATGTCTACAGAGCGAAAATATATCTAATTATAATATTTGTTGAGTAAAGTGAAGAGATAGAATTTTGCGGTAAGCACTTGGGTCCATCACTCTTTAATAATATCTTACAAAATTCAAAATTTCAATAAGATAGCTTTTTGGACGAAATAACAGCAGTAATGTAAAAAATAATAAATATATAAATATCTAAAATGGTTAACAATATAGTACATATAAATATTATATAATATTTAAGCCTCAATTCTGAAAAGAATTTTTCAAAATTGAAAAGCAAATGTTTCCAAAATGAGATTATTTTGGTGAAAATGTAGCTTTTTTTGAATATTTGCTACATTTTCTCTTATACTTTTTTTTCTCAATCTCTTCATCTTCTTGATCAATTTCTTTCGAATTTTTGCTGGCCTTACTTTGAGTTTCTCGAGGACCTGTCCCGGATTTTCGAGCCTTGCTACGTACCAGCAATTTTGCATTTTTTCTCTGTACTTTACTCTTGGGGCTTTTCTTCTTTTTTCCTTTCTTATTCGACTTGTCCATTCCGGCTATTATAGCGGCTGTATCAGCAGATACTGTAATTTTAGATTGTTGTGGTATGACTGAGACTCTTATAAAAGAATCGTAGAGAATATCTCCACAGGATTCTCCTCCACAGAATTCTTCACCACATTCTCCACAAATTTTTACACTGCTCTCAATAATTCCAGCTCTATTTTTATTTCGCCTAATTGGACTGATGGAAGATCGGTTTTCCCTCGCTGCAGTTCTCGCTGCTAATTTTCCCATTTCTACCTACAAGAAAATTAATCCAAGATTTAAAATAAGAACTTTGAATTAAAAATGACATAATTTTTAATTAATGTAAAAAGTACCAGTCTAGAGAACATTTCTTCGTCTTGGCGAATTTTAGGTCTGACTGAGGTGAGCATTCTCCAATCAATAGCTACTTGTTGCAATTCTTGTAAATTTAAGGACCTCATATCTGGTGGAATTGGATCTCCATATCCCCATTCTCTTCCAATTGATTTTAATTCTCTTTTTGTTGCTCGCCAAGTGAAATCCTTGTCTCGTACTCGAACATCTTCTCTTTTTACCTAATAAATAAAATGAAAAAAATATATTCTTAAGTAAAAATATATACTCGTTAACCAAGTGAAAATATAACATTCTCAAATTTTTTTAAACGTACCTTTTCTGGTTTGATTTTGTATTCAGGACATCGTTCCATTAATCGACGAAATTCTTCTTGAGAATTGCAGGTGGCTTTACTCAAGTCTGGAATCAGATTTGCGTCCTTCTTGTCATCTCTCAACAAATCATCCAATTGGAAAGCCATTTAATCTATCTATCTCTGCAATGCAGAAACGTGATTCAAAGAAATTTAATTTTTTTGCGTATATGTACTTTTTCAACCTAAGATAGACTTTGCTTTCTTTTTACTTTTAATACGACAAAAAAGGAATAAAGCGGTGCAAACTGAAAGATACTAAGTTTTTGATTCTTCAATATTATTTTTTAATAAAGCTCCGTGATTGGCGAGACTGGACATCTTTGAGGATCCCACTGTTCCTTCATTAACAGGAGGCCCTGCAAATAAATAAAAGTTGTTAAAATATTCAAAATTAATGGTTTAAATTCTTTTATATAGTTTATTATTTATTCTATACATTTCTCAAGGAAGAAAGTTGGGAAAGAATTTCCTGTCCACACCACATTTTCGAGTCGACATCCTCGAGGTTTGGCTCATAACTGGAAGATTCATTATACTTATTTATTTCATGCTCGTTTCTACGGTCTTCGATATTGATTCTCCCGTTTTCATCAAAACGCAATGGCACAATGGAGTTAAGACTATCCATCGACAAATCAGCGTCGTAACTATCCAACTTGGCCTTGCGCCTTGACGAGTTTCGTGTCTTTTGTTTCGAATTATTGTGCTTTCTTCGATCAGGAGATGGTGACCTAAATGAATGGGATGCATATTTCTATAGAAATGAATATGATTTTTAAAAATGATAGCATTAACTTAATCAAAATTAATTATCAGAATCATTTTATAAGTTAATATCTTGTATTTTGAAGTACATAAAGAAATTGTACCTAGATCCTTCGTCGCTGCTCTCAACTCGTCGTCTTCTGAGCCTCATACGATGCTGATAATGAGGATCTTTTTCACTCTGAGTTCGGTATCTTGTACCTGGACTAAGGAAATCTTTCGTCACTTCGAACGTCTCCGAATCCATTCAAAAAATTTTTATTAAATAGAGGAAGAAGTTGTCTAAGGGATAAATGATTTACCGATTAGCATTCCATCTTGGTCTTGTTTCGAGACTCGTTCTGGGCTGAGTCTTCGTTCTCGGCAAAATTTTTACTGTTGTTTCCTCTGCGGTACTTGTGCATGTCGACCTATAATAATAATCAATAATATACATACTTATTTTTCAAGGAGTAAATTAATCTTCTCTTCCAAATTGAAACTCACTTTTCTACGTCCCTGCGATTATTATTAGCAGCGTCCTTCCTCTCTTTCATGAAATTCTTATTAATACCCATTTCCTGAATTCTATCCTGCAAATCCTGAATTTCCTTCTCACTATCAGTCTGTGTTCCACACTCCCTGGAATTTTGAGATCTATATTTACTAGGGGTGAGTAATCTATTTTCCACAAATCTGGGCGAAACCTTCGTCCTTGCAGAAGAAAATCCAGGAGCTCCCAAGCTATTAACCAAGGCAGTTATACCACTCATAAGTTGATTGACTTCATTTTTTCTAGGACTTGGTGTCATCACCAAATTTACGACCTGGAGATTGGCTTTATTTAAGAGTTCTGTATCTTCGAGTCTACCACTTAGAACAATTGCGACATCTTTGCTTACTGGTACTCGAATTGAATTTGTTTCTTTTGATTCCTTCATGGGTTCTCTGAAAGATTCTCCAGAGCATTCTTTTTCAGTACTTTTTTCTTTGATTTTGAAATCAATTTCTGTTTGATTATTCACCTGCTTCGCTTCTTTTTCAATTTGGGTATCGATAGCATTTTTGGTTTGTTGAAGACTGAATAAAGTCTCATCTGGAAAACTCCCTTTCAAATTAGGCTTGCATATTTTCTGATCAGGAATTAGATCATTATTTTCGTTGATATCTCGTTTTCGGCGAAGCTTCTTTTCTTCTTTTGATAATCTTTCGGCTGTTTCAATAACCACTCTCATAGCTTCTGCCTTTTTCTGCTTGGCAGCTTCCTTTTCTTCTTGTCTTCGACGTTCTTCTTCGAGTCTGAAAATTAAATAGAACATTTTTTTAAATTGAAAAAGATTACCCAATCAATTTTAATTTTTTAAATGTTAAAAAAAAATACCGCTCTTTTTCCTTGTCCCTCTCTCTTTTTATTCTTTCCTCCTCCTCGCGTTCCTCCCTTATTTTTCTTTCCTTTTCTTCCCTCCTTTGTCTTTCTCTTTCCTCCAATTGTTGTTTTATCGCATTCTGGAGTTCAACGGCCTTTTGCCTCCGGGCCTCGCGTTCCAGCAACACATCAGCATCGATTGGTAAATTTTGGCCTCGTAGGTAAGTTTTGTTAGAATCGGAACCGGTCGATCCTGTCGTTGAACTGTCGGGGCTGCTGGCACTATCATGATTGATAACTAAAACCTATTATCAGAAAAAAAATACATTCATTTAGAAAAACAATAGAAGATATATTTAATAAAGGAATTATTTGACCTTTCTTTTTTTTAAAAAATATTTTTTTTAACGAAAATTACCTGACTGGAATGATCCAACCGAGAAAGTCCGCGTTCGAGCCAAGAAGGTGGTGGAGGATCTCCGTTTGAAGGATCTTGACCCCAAATGCTTCCCCAGCGAGGGCGATTAAATTCACCCCCTCTGATGTTCGAAAGTCTTCTTGAAGGTGGTAAAGAACTCTCATCGGTGGTATAATAAGGATTCTGCCAAGTTTTCTCATTCCTATTAATTTCCGATGGTTTACAAGACATCAATGGATCTAAAAGAGAAATTAACTTTGCCAATTTATTGGTATTAAAATAATTTGCGTTGTTTTAGGGCCTTAGTTTTCACGATTAAATATCAGAAAATCATTTGTTGGTTTTAGTACGTCATTAAATCTTTTTAAATATATTTAAAATCTTTTGAAACATTTTGAAAGCTTCCCTAGCAAAAGCTTCGGATTTAAATCCATTCTGAACCAATCCGAAATTTTTCGAATCATTACGGAATTTGTAACCGAACCAAGCAGTTTCATTCCGATCTAATCCGAGGGAAGTTTTCAATCCGAATTAATCAGAGGCCCAATCAAAATCAATCCGAACTTGTGGTCTTAATGTATCCGGTTAATCCGAATTGATTAGAATTAATCCGAACTTTCAATCCGAATAAATGCGGTCAATCCGAATGAATCCGAATTTTTCGGAATCAGTCAGATTGATTCGGATAGACCGGATGCATTCGGATTGACCGGAATCATTCGGATTGTAAGTTCAGAATAATTCGGATTGATCTTCTTCCTCCGGATTAGATCGGAATTAAACTGTTTGGTTCGGATACAAATTCCGGAGTGGTTCGAAAAATTTCGGATTGGTTCAGAATGAATTTCAATCCGAAGCTTTCGCTAGGGTTTGAAACCCCTCGGCTTTTTTGTAATTCGTAGAGGGAGGCAATTTTTGAAGTTTTTATACAAAAAATCACCTTGTAGTGAAGTTACAGTCGCTTCAACAGAATCGCTAGCGTAACCGGAAGTTTCACCCTCTCGTTCTTCGTAAGGGTGGCAGGAATCGCTCTGGTTGTAGTGGTGACTGTTCGAAAGTCTGGGTGGATAACGGAGTCCGTCCACGCCAAGGGCTTTTTGTTCCTTTAAGAAACACAGAAGTGGAACAACGTTGCGTGACCAAACGACACTGCTTAAAATTAGATATGTATATATTCCATCCGGGCTTCAGAGGTTTTATAATGAAGCCAAATTATTCTAAACCAACCCCTCCTTCATCGTAATTATCGTGCCACTTTGTTGCTGACAACGGGTCTCAATTTATAGGGGTTGAAAATCAACCATCCCTTTACTATCAAACAAAGAATATACAAAAAAATAGATCATTTTAAAAATTATATCCCAAAATGTTTTTTTTTGTTTTGAAGAAGAAACACAGACCTATAAATTCATTTTTAATGAATTTCGTACTATATGTTGCAGATTGATCCCTTTCGTTAAGAAAAGGTAATTACGGACTCTAATCGAGTTTCTAGCAGTGACCCACGATTGAAATCGCTGAAGGCATATACTTAGTTCAGGTCAATGAACCACTCTCTGTGGTTGGCAGAAATCGATCTAGGTAAAGTGGACTTACATACTTTTGTTTCCCTTTAAAGCAAGAAATCATGATTTAATGGTCTTCTTCACCAATGGAAATAACCCACTCTATCTAAAAACTTATCTTGCTCTCCTTTATGCTCTGATGGAAGGCATTTATTCAGGTCAAGTGAAATTTATTGTATGTATGCAATCCGTAGGAATAAGTATGCAGGGAACTTATTTCAATATCAACAAAAATAACCAAATTCATTTTTGAAGCTTAATTCTAGGGGAGATAAAAAATAAACAATAGAAATAATAAAAACAAGGTTTTAAAAGAATCTGCTTTTTCTGTACTAAATGTTTTTCTATACTAAACTTAATTATATGAATTAATAGAATTTAATTTCAATCCCTTTTTCTTTGGCTTTTAATTAATTCTAATATTTTCAAGTGGATAAAACTTCTTCACTTCTTGAGTAGCAATTTTAAATAAAAGATTTAATAAAGTGGAAAAATATATTTTATTTACATATCTTGATTATTAATGATTTTTGATAAGCATAATGCAAAAAGGCAATTATTGGTCCTAAATAATATTTCCTTTTGATTTTTTAGACTTTAACTATTTTTCGCAGTTTAAATAAAAAATTTTTATTGAAATTAGTTGTATTGAATAGCCAATATATTATACACTCAATACTCATACAATAAGAGATTATTGGTAATCTGACTTGGAAAATTAATTTCTTGTACCTGAATAAGATATTTTTGGTGATCTTTGTTGCTATATATAGGAGGTAAACTGGGACTTCTTCTTCTCATCGCTTGATGAATTTCAGCTTTATCTTGCAAATTGATGAGACTGCCCCCAGAAAGATCTAAGCTTTTGAGACTCGTCGCACAAGTTGCAGAATATTCAGATGCAAGACTTCTTAGACTCACTGTGCTCCCGTAGTGACCAGCCACTTGAAGGGGTTGTTGCTGTTTGCCATTCAGTTCCGTCAAACTCATTCTCGTGCTGGTGGGGGGATAGGTGCTTGTCACAAATTTATTTCAAAAGAAATTTGTCTCAAATAAAAAAAAAAATAAATGTACATACAATCATTTTTGGATTGAATTTAGCTATACCGTTTACATTATTAATTTTTAAATTCGACAGGGTTTTAGAAACATTATATTTCAAATTTTTTATATAAAAATGCTATTAAATATTACCGTTAAGAAAAAATAAAATTTTGATGTTTAAATAAATCTAACTCACCGTATTGCGGTGCGGATCGGATCAGTAAATTTGAGGGGACCCCAATTTCCACTTAGCCGCACCATTTCTTCTATATGAAAATAAACGCACCAAGAAATAATATTCGAAAATTGAAAATCATTTAAAACCTTCATCTGTTATTCTCTTCTTTTTTGTCTTCTTCAAAAGATTTTATCTTATCTTTAGACGAAAATAAGAAAAATCTCACCTTTTTCTTTAGCCCATTGTAATTTCTTCTGTTCCGTAAGTGAAGTTCTTCTGATCATTTTCTTCAATTTTCTTCAAAGCGCAAGTTCGTTTGCAGAAAAAAAAAAAAAATTTGGAGAGTGTGCGGAGCAACTTAAATTTCTACATCATTACTGTTTTCTATAAAGCTGTATAATCTTCTTATATTTAAGGAATATAAATATTTATGCATATATATACAATATACATACGTGTCACGCGCTAAAAGAAGGTGAAAGTTGTACTGCACTTCCGGAAACTAAGAAGAATCAACTACCGGAAGGACGCCGAAGTTCATGGCAGGTCGTATCAATACGCGTGACTTGTCTCGAGGAAGTCTGTACCCTCTATTTGGTTATCCATACACCTTTGTGCCGAAAGAGGCACCACCTTAAGTCCACCTTATTCGATCGAGGGTCACCATAGAAACCATAAGGCTTCTCAGGGTCGATAATATTGACTCTGGATGCGCCAAGGGATAATGACCTTTCATTCTCGTTTGGCGGTCATACAAGAGGTCGATCAAACTTTTATTTATATTATCTATTTTTAATTGAGTTAAAGCATTTATTTAACGTTTTATTGATCCCCTAGCGAAAGCTTCGGATTGAAATTTATTCTTAACCAATCCGAAATTTTCCGAATCATTCCGGAATTTGTATCCGAACCAAACAGTTGCATTCCGATCTAATCCGAAGGAAGTTTTCAATCTGAATTAATCCGAGGTCCATTCAAAATCAATCCGAAATTGTAACCCGAATGAATCCGGTCTATCCGAATCAATCCGAATGATTTCGAAAAATTCGGATTCATTCGGATTAACAGGATTTATTCGGATTGACCGGATTCATTCGGATTACAAGTTCGGATTGACTTTGAATGGGCCTCGTATTAATTCAGATTGAAAACTTCCTTCGGATTAGAATTCGGATAGATCGTAATGCAACTGTTTGGTTCGGATACAAATTCAGGAATGATTCGGAAAATTTCGGATAAAGTTCTAGTCTCAAAATTCCATTTCATCATTTTACTTAACAAATAGTAGAATTAGACATTTTTTCGTACGTGAACTCTTCTTCGACTTGAAAGTATATATCTAGAAAAAAAAAAAGTGCTTGGATTTAATACTTTTTGCGTAAAAGCAAGTTATAGCCTCAACATTCGTCTTATTTTAGACAAAAAGTACTTTTTCCACTCTATACTCGTATTTCTATTTATAAAACGAGTATATAGCTCTAAAGAGCTACTCTTTATAATCTAATTATAATATTTCATAAGCAAACAGTAGTTTCGTAGTAAGTTTTCTAAAATATAATTATTTTTCTTTATTAAAATCATAATTTTCGATAAGAAAAATTTACATAATATTGTTCCACATCTGTTGCATAACAGTTACTGAATTGTTATTATCACCCGGCCCCTGTAAGAGGGCTTTAAGGCTTTTCTGTCGCTTACTGTACGAATGGTTGCAGTCACGTTGTTTTATAAACATATAAAGAAGCAGTTACTGTATGCTAAAGTTATTTTTATTTTGTTATTTTATTTTCTACCTTCTACTTCTACAATAATTATTATTAATTTCGATTCCTAATCCCTGTCTTGTAAGATTTGTTAAATTTAAGTTCAGAACAGCTGCGCGGTTTCCTTTTAAAGATGGCACTCAAAAATATTGAAAAGTGTTCTGCTTCTGTTCTTGACAAGTTGTTTTGATTGCACTATTTCGTTTTATATATGCTTAAATATTGCCGATTTTAAGATCGAGATCACAGAGAAAATGTCATTAGATCAAACAGTGTGTGAAGGTAAATATTGATTTAGTTAATCTTCTACTATTTATCGTGCAGTATATAAAATGGCGAAAGCAAAATATTTGAGGTTATGTTCACTTTTTTTTTCAGAATTAAAACTTGAAATATCTATAACGTCATAGAGATAAATAAAAAATTAATGTTTATTACCTATTAAGTAATTGTCTATTTGTTTTTTTTTAGATCTAAAAGCTTTCGAGAGGCGACTCACAGAGGTTATCTCTAGTTTGCAACCAGCGACACTTCGATGGAGAAGTAAGCAATATTTAAATAGATTCATTTATTATTATCAACAATATTTACTATCCTTTCAAGGTTTTATCTTTATAATCATTTTTATTACTAAATGATCGCAGTTCTTCTATATCTTAATATTTTGAAATTTTTTATTATACTCGGAAATAAAGTCGTTTCATTCAAATGTAAATTATTCTTTTACAGTTTTGCTGGGTTTTATTTCAATCTGCACAGCAGTAGGCGCTTGGCATTGGTTGAGTGATCCAAACACGTCAGCAGTCTCATTTACACAAAGTTTATACAATCATCCATTCTTCACCGTAGCCAGTATCTTATTAGGTAACTACAAATACTTTAGCGATAATACTTTTAAAGATCTAGGGTATCATGTTGTTTAACTCGAATTTTTTCACGATTTCAGTCATTCTATTCATGTTGGGTGTGCACAGAAGAGTCATAGCTCCTAGTATCATAACCCAAAGAGCACGAAGTGTTTTAGGCGATTTCAATATGAGCTGTGACGACACTGGCAAACTCATTCTGAAACCAACAAGACCACCTCACCCACATGAAACTTAAAGTTTGCTTTATTTTGTTTCGCAAAGAGGAACTCCAGAGTTAAGCAGAAAGTTTGATTCCACAGTTTTCAAAACAATCTGTGATAATAAAGCTGAAATCTTTCGTTTGTATACTATTATTGCAAGATTCATTATTTGATTAGTCCACAAGTTTAATTACTACGAACTATTCATTTAGAAATATGATTTTCAGCGAATTAGGATTGTATATAAAAATTAGGCTCATTAGAAACTTTAAGGATTAGGATGTACTATTATTTAATGAAAACTACTTAAAACAAAAATGTTGAAGGATTTACTTTCTTATATTAGCAATAAAAACTTTTTTTATACTTGTTTTTCATCTATACTTTAATTGCATTAATTTGTATTTACGTCCATTCTAAATATATGAAAATAAACGATTAATTGAAAGAAAAAAGCATAGAACTTCTAACGTTGAAAACATTTATTCACATCTCAATCTTTACAATTTAAAAGATATATCGCTTATGTTTTATTTAAAATAATACAAGTATGCATTGTATTTGTTCCGTTTTATGTTGCCTCGCTTCAAGTTAAAGCGAATCTTTTTCAACCTGATACTATAATATCAGCTAGGAAGTATTTACAAAATGTTGGCAATGAGTTCAAGATTAACGAACATTGTTATTAACAATGATTGAACTACGCACATGCCATGTGCAAAGAAATTACGTTCTAGAAAATGTTCCGTAATAATGCGTGAAATAAACGTATTTAGGAGTGATATATGTATATTTTGTAAAATACTTCTCCTACTGCTTATGATGCTATGGAAGTCTTGTCATCAACATTTTGCTAATACTCGTCGATTACCTTTCGATATAAATTTATATTTAATTTAATTACTGAAATTTAAGTCACGTGATCAGTTTTTGTCCGAAAAATTATTCCTCGCATCATTTTAGAAAATACAAACCTCTTTCGTCTCTTTTTAATAACAAATATTGTCCCAATGCTATTCTCTGAATTTTATATTGATCATATAAAAAATAAATAATATCTTACCAATGGGAAGATGTCATGCTAAAATAATCTTCGTATTTAGATGGAAAATTAAGATAAAATCATCAGTCACAAGCTTTGCAAAGATTTTTTGCTCCAGTTTCAAAGAAAACGAAATCGACCTCTACAGAAGATTAACAAAATCTATAAGTTTCTACAAGAATAATATATACCTGAAAATTTGAACAGGCACAATCTTGATTTCAACTACTTAGATTCAAAACTGAGGTTCAAAAAAGTCTTGCTGCAGGAATTACGGAATCGAGTAAAGCCCAATATTTTTGTATACACATTTATCTCGAGACTTGCAAACCAATTTAAAAGTAGGTTGCATTCCGTATCATATGTCTCATTACTAGTGCATGGAAAATAAATCACCCGCTGATGGAAGTGGTGCCAGACCTCCCGTCACATCTGGAAGTTGCGTTAAATCTGGAAGATTCGAAATGTGTGACTTCACTTCCGCTCTTACTCCACACACTTTCTTCAACTTCTCTTTGTAATCCTAGAAAAATCAAATGATATTTATAATAAACTATCGTTCAAATAACAAGACTTATGATTGTAATTTATTAATTACGCCCCAAGATGCGAGTATAAAAAGCTTATGAAAAAAAAATTTTAATTGCCTTACTTCTAATGTTGTCTGAGCTTGTTGCAATAATTGTTTTTGCGCCAAGGTGTAATCTCTTAACATTGCGAGTAGTCTTCTTCTGTCTTCCATTTCCGCTTGCAATCGACCGTTATAGTCTGCTAAAAGTGCAGCGGCTTCGTTCACCGCAACACTGAGTTGATCGGCCGCTGTTCTATCAGCAAGGTTGGCCAGCAACGAGACTTCTGAAACTTCTGGGGGTAATGAAGCAATTCTTTCTCGAACAGTAGCATCTGATGACGCAGTATTTTCCAGTTCCTGCAAAAAAAAAAATAGTATTTCCTTGTTTACTTTCTTCTTAAAGATGTAATCAGAAGTATAACTGAGAATAAAAATTTTGTCTAATTTTACTATCACAAGTGATTATCTTTATTAAACATGAACAGAAAACATTTTTTTTAGTAATTTGTGATTTGTCAAGTAATTTAATATTTGAAGATTTAGATCATTTGGTAAATTTGAAAGTAACTCAATTTAAATTTATTAAATGAAAGACTAAAAGAATCTAGGGTTCTGAAAAATTTTGATTGTGCCTCATGGATTAAATTTTTTTTTCAAGATAAAGACACTTTATTCGTATTGTTACATTATCTATGATATTTATGGTGTTAAAAATGACATGAACCATTAAAGCCTTGATAAGTTCCTCCGTTTCTGGTGGATCACCTCCTGGCGTTCTCGGACTCAAGGTCACGTGTAATTCTTTGGTGCCATCTACTTCAACTTCCGTTTCGGATTTTTTCCTTTCCTTCTTCTCCTTCTGTAAAATAAAAGAGATCATTAGAAACAGTTAGATTTGTCAACCGAAAATTAATAAATTAAAGGAAGAATATTTTACCTTTACTTTTTCCACTTCAACTTTCTTTTTCTTCAAAGGAGGGCCCGAGGAATCTTTTTTATTGTCAATAGCTGAATTAAAAGCTGCTTTAAAGTCAGTGATTTGACTTTTATCGTATACTCCTCTTTCCTCCCAAATTTGTAATAGCCTGTTCAATCTTTCTCTAGTTTTATCATCGAACCCTTTCATATGTTCGAAGGCTTTTGGTAAAATAGTGCCAAATTCTTTACCAAATTCTGGCCCTTTTTTCTTACTGTTTTGAATGACATCGTTTGCCAAGTACATAAACATCAGTTTACGATTGTCCTTCACTAAAAAGAAAAATTACGTGGACTTATGTGCAGTTTATTTTATTTATGCAGTTTCTAATTTCTTGTAAATTAAAAATAAGTTTTTGAAACAAATGGTGGTATGTGCAAATTGAGAGTAATGTTAATATTAAAACACAAAAAAGAGATTAATAAGATATTAAACTGTAGTTGTTCTTTGTTGCGTTTGTAAATAATAAGAAATTAGTTCCAACCTGAACGAAAAAAATGTAAATACTTAAACAAAGAGCTGCATTTATTTCTAAATGAAACATTGAAACGCGTGCAGTTTGAATTTGGAATGTTGCTTAATGGAATGCTAATTCGGAGTAAACAAAGTAGAAAACGTCACGAGATATTTCGTCTGCCGTTTATTCAAAGGCGATAAGCTCGTCATTAAAAAAATCGAAATGAATTGAGAACAGCTCAACAAGAAAGTGGATGTATTCTCCGCAAAATAAAAGTATACCAACACCTAACCTGCAAATCTTTTGGATTGATTTGTACCATTTGTATCGGTATTCAAGTTAGATCAAGTGTGAAAAGTCTTTGCTTATCCGGGATTGATAGAAAGATCGTTCAAACTGTTGAACCGATGACGATTAACTGCAAATTGAAAATTAGAGAGTGTTACTTACCTTTGCACATCTCTTTGAACCAAACTTTCACTATCACCGGGTGATGCTTTCTGTGATGTATTAACCACAGCGATAGAGTCTGTATACTTTGTTGAGACGGATTAAGGTCCATTAATTTCTTCACTAAAGCACTTTCTGTAAATCCAGCCATTTCGTGAAGTTTCTTACACTGAACAACACTGCAATGAACTGAATGAACTCTAGAATTCTACAAGTCTATATCCACACTCAGTCAGCACAGTCTAGCGTCTAGCACTACGGAACGGCACTTGACGGCCTCTATGGTTTCATTGTGACGCGACGGCGTCGCCATCTCTAAATTAGATACCTATCCTCGGTAAGTAGACTGCAATTTTTATCAGCTTTTTCTGTTTATATAAGTAGAATTTTTAAATTAAAAAATCCTGTAGAGAAGTAGGAAGCTTATTTATAAGACAAAGTTGCTTATAAATTCAACAAAATATTAAAAGTAAAAGAAGTTGGTTCGTTGTTCTCTGATTTCTATGTGTCGGTAAGTCACGTCACCTGAACATCCCTAATTACCATATGAGCAAATTTAAATAACCCCGTTTTTTTTCTCACAATTTTTACTTTCTCAAAAAAAATAATGGTGCACAGGCGTCCGTGTTTACGTTCTTTACGTTTTTGCACTATTATTTTGTTCAAAATGTAAAAATTGCGAGAAAAAAACCGGGTTATCTAAATTTGCTCATATGGTAACACATGTCGTTAAATTAATTATTAATAAACGAATTAGCGTATTTTTATCATTCTTATCGTTATAAATGGAAGAGTAGTGAGACCAAATAATTCTATGAATGACTACAAATGAATCAAACGATACAAATTTTTAAAGTACCTTATTATTTTAATTTGACAGTTTTTATAACATATAAAAATGTATTTTTTAGTGTTACTTCCTGTTAACCTTGACTCTAACGTCATGTGACAGGTAGTTTATTCAAATAAATTGAAGAAATCTGAAAT
Source organism: Synergus magnus (assembly GCA_032275165.1). NCBI lineage: Eukaryota > Metazoa > Arthropoda > Insecta > Hymenoptera > Cynipidae > Synergus > Synergus magnus. Next base: position 19,932,565 of record JAUESH010000020.1, on the reverse strand, counting down.
TCCAATGAATTTCAATTGCGAGGGTTTTCAAAATATTACACAAGTTTTTTCAATGGATTTTAAGGGCATGTGATACTTTACCATAAGAGCAATTTATTTTCCGCAACTTTACGCTTGCAAAAATAAATATTTTT
>JAUESH010000020.1:19892638-19910504 GCA_032275165.1 Synergus magnus | reverse complement strand
CGGGGGAGTAGGGGAAATTTTTCTCGGAAGCGCGCTACCCCCACCAATATCCTCCGCACATTGAAACTTTTGCCCTCGTTCAAGTATTACGTAACGCACTTTAGGGCGGGGGGTCCACCAAATGTTATTGAGCGTTACATGGGGGAGGGATGGTATTCAAAATATAACAGAAATTGAATTAATAGTTTCCTCTGGTATTTCCAGGTTTTTCCTGACTGGCGGCTAGCCTGAAACGTTTGTCAAAACTCTAGCGGACTAATAGATATGAAGAAAAATTGAACTCACGAACTCAAAAGTTGAAACACAACGGCGTTAATAGCAATAGAAGAAAGATCTCGCTGACAAAGCCGTTTGTTTATGTGAGCTGGCATCCCAATGCCGATCGAATGGTCCAAAAAGTAGGCGAAACTAAGAAAAGTGAATCCCGTGGGCGCAAAAAACCTCACTGCAGGAAAATATATCACGCTCAGTCTCTCTTTCCACGACCCAGGAGAATCATATCATCCATCCTTGGACGGTAAGTATAAGTCCAGCGTCTAAGTGAAATGTACTGTGTACTTACATACTACCTTGCGTTGTAGTGGCCGAGTATTGGCAGGCAGTCTTGGCCTTTAACAAATAAATGAAATAAATCACCAAGGTCGCTGACATTCGCGTTGATTAGGAGTGAAAAGTCAAGCTGTGAATTGGAGAGAGCACTCGAAAACAAACAAAAAAAACAATGTAAAACGCCACTTGAGAAAAGGAATTAAGGAACAAGAGAAGCTGGGACCATCTCGAGAGAATTTTCAGGAGTTTGATCTTTAAAACTTGTGTCATAAGCTTCGAGTTTCTCATATTTTCGTATCAATCCGACTGAATCTTCACGTAGATTGATTTATTATTCCCCAGAAACTATAATGAAACTATAATCTCTTAGATTAAAAAAGTAGATATTTCAAAATATAAGGAGTGCTTAAACTTCAACTTCGCGACGAAGTTTTAAAAGAAAATACTTGAGTGGAAAATTTCAAGCCCTAGAGCATTTTATTATTCGTGCATTCTAAGTGAGTAGATGGTTGCCTTACTTCTCGAAAAATGGATATAAGCGATCGAACCTTCAATACTGCGTTACAGCCGATCAAATTACAGTCAATCAATCAATAATCCATTTTCTCACAGCATACGACGCATTCTATGTAAGTAAGTACGTGAGCTCCGCAAAATCGATTCTTGCAGCTTTCCATTACTTTCGGAAATGGGTACTCACACTGAAAAAACTATTCATGTTTTTTATAGCTTGAGAATATTCTTGAACAAAGTCAATCTCATTATAGGAAATTGATTTTCGTATCGAAATATGCGTATCCAAATTTTAATTAGAGTACATGGAAATAAGGTTAAATAATAATTCGGACAGTTAAAATTTTAGTTAATTGAAAAATCGGGATAACGTTAATTAGGTCGAACGAGAGTTGGGGAACATAGAAATGAGGACAAATTTGAATTCTGGAAAATGAAAATTACATTTAACGACAATTCTGTTTCATAAAAAATAGGGCAAGTTTTGATTCGGGAACGGAAAATTTTCGTTAGACGATAATTCGGAAAATAATAAATTTGAGGAAATGCAAATTAGGAAAAAAGGAAATTAGGTAAAGTGACTAAAAATTAGAGCAAATCTTATTTCGAGAATTTGTAAATTTTGTCAAACTATGATTCAGGAAAATAGACTTTAGGAACAATGGAATGTCGTTCAAATAGAAAGGAGGTCAAATACTAATGCGGGCAAACAGAAATTAGAAAAAATTAATATTGGGGAAGATGATAATTAGAACAAATTGATACTTGAGCATATAGTAATTAGACTTAATGTTAATTCGGATAATCAGAGATTAGGTCCAGCAATTATTCGGATGTATAAATATTAGAGCAAATTTTGATTCGATGAGACGAATTTCGGTCAAATGGTAATTACGTCAAATGAAATTTGGGTGATATTCATGCGCCTCTAAAACTACTAATGCGTGAAACCATTCTCGTTTTCATTTTGAGATTTATCTGTTTTGAGACCACTTCACAATTTTCGAGATTCATTTTACTTCTATAAATAAGAGTAATGACACTTTGTGAACTGACTTGTAAAACGCATATTTCAAAATGTCTGCAATCCTCAAGTTTGAATATTCAGTGGAAAGTTCTGAAGAGGCATTTGAACACATTTGGGAGTACGTGCGTGTAAAATGCGGTTAGATACGAGTATGTAGAACCTATATTAAATGTCTTTCCAAATGAGCACTTCAAAATCTGAATGTAAAGTATATTTATTGTACTTTAAAAATGGAACATACAAATGGCGAAGTTTACCGAAACGTCACGAGACATGTCGTTTACATAATTTCTATGCAGACGACGACTCCTTGTCATCTTGAAGAACATAAACACGCATTTTATGTTCTCGGTGTAAAATCACCTGTATAGGTACGACCGTATTTGCCTATTCGAGATATCCATATATGCATGGATCTAGCCGTAAATCTCGAAGTTAGCATTAGTCGCGCATCGTTCATCAGTCATGTGGCTGCACACATACAAGCGTATGCGGGGAAAAATAGTAAAGCTTTCACAAACATGGACGGCTTATCAGCGCAGGTTTATTTATTGCGATGGGAAGCGGGCACCAGGAACGCTTCCCGTGCTTTTGAAACTCCTAATTCGACTGTATAGCACGAATTTCCGGTATTAGGTATAAAACCATCACAGGCAAGAACCTATCGTTTCAGTTTCATCATTTTCCCTCAGAATTGACGTTTATAATAGTGAACCATCGATTGTTTCATCACAAAACAAATAAAAGATCTTTATTGAGAAGAAGTATTATTTTCCTCAAGCATCATTAATTACTCTCTTTTTCCCCATGAAAATTCACCCTGGAATTGAATGCAACAAATCAATTTTACATTCTTAGAAGTATACAAGTATAAAAAGAAATATTAAGAAATATTAAATTATTTGCTCTGAAAATATTCTCTGAAAATAAGATATTAACTTCACAAATCAAATTATAATAACAGTTTGTCTTTTCGTTTAATATTGAGCAAGAAAACAAGGGAAAACACGATTAAGAACATGAAAATTTCTGGTATGACTGAAGATTTTATGAGTTACTATTTGTCAGTTTCTAGAAAAATGGGTAGTTGTTCTGTAGGAAAGTATGGTTCACGGTCGATTTATTTGTTTCATGTGCGATTATGCAATTTATGTGAATCATCCTTGCATGTTGCAGGAAGTAATAAAGCTTTCTATGTTCTCCTATATGATTTACAGAAATTCCTGCAAGATTAACAGAAAATTGCAATAAAGTCAGCAGAAACACTTTTGCTAAAAAGGTAAAAAAATCATTCGGTGCAATGCATAATGCACACTCTCGCATAAAAGAGTACTATGAAATGATTATTTCGGATGAAGAGCACGCGATAATTAACTATAGTCACTTGAAATGATCCTAACCACAGTTCACTTTCCCAGCTCTCTTTAACATCGTTCCCTCTCGTCTCGAGAGAATTGCTCGCGGAATAATACACGAGGACTCGAGGAGTCTTCGAGAGATTTGTAAAACCTCTATATTCACGTACAACAAACCTGAGGTGATAAAAAAGTACATTTTAAAGTATTTTTTTAGAAAAATACTAAAATAGGCTTAAAGAAATAATTATTTAGATTATACATTCTTATTCTTGCAAAATTACTTCTACGAGATATTATGAACCGCAACAGTAATGGAATATTATATAAAAGATATTTCCAGCCGGTACTTATAATTAATTACTCTAAAATGCTTAAAAAATAATTTTGAACGTCAACCTAATACATAATCCACTTTCAGATGAAAATTATCTTTGAGGTTTACGGTGCATTCCACTAGTGGAATTAACTAAAGCTTAGTGCTAAGCTTTAAATGGATGTTTTTTGATTTAATAAAGTCGAGTTCGGACAATATAGAAACCTGATATGTTTATACAAAACGTGAGATTATAAAGTTAAGAGAACTCTGAAAAAAGTTTATTAAAAGCATCGCACATCCATTATCCTGTATTATGCATATTTTGCGAATAAAATTTAAGTTTTATCGTTTTTTTTAAAGAACTTGAAAAGTTTGGAAAAATTATGGAAAATAAAAAGGATAAAAAATCTAATTGTTATTAGATACCCGAAGATTTTAAACTAAAAACAAAAGTTTTAGGATGAGCTGAAATGATAAACAACCCCGTTAACGTATAATTAAAGTTTAATTCCTATGTTTAATGTATGGTATGTTTTTAGCTGAATATCCAAGCGTCTGAATGCTCAAAATTACGCTACGGTAAATTCAAAGAAGGTGCAGTAAGGCGAAATAAGGTTCAAAGATCTGCTTTTAATTGATCTTAATAAGCTCCTCAGCTCGAATGCAATAATTACTCATGTAATACATTAAGCGAGTAAATACATGAAAGATATATATTTATGTAGCAAATCCTCGAATATTTAATTATCCTAATTCATAGCTACTAGTGTGCAATTATTTTTTAAAATTAATAATCAATAATAATTAACATTTTAAAAAGTTACTTCTATCCAATCGGAGTTTTAAAAGCATCCTATTTTACACTTATAAATATAAATAAATGTGAAACTCGAGTTTTGTGCGCAGTGCAGTAAAATACCTTGTAATGTGATAAAATATTTATAACACTCTACATCAACACGGCTTTGAAGCCAGTGGAAAAAAAACCTTCAAAAAAGCAGACAGGAATTGAAAATAAGTACGGCGGACTAATATATGGAAATGTGTTACCAATTTTGTTGAGATTGGTGAAGATTACCAGTTTGAAGGGAGTCAAAAGCCTACTTTACCTTACCTTGCCTACTTTAACAGAGTTAAAAATTACTTTTCGAAGTAACTTTTTCAAAACACCTCTTTTTTCATACTTTTTTCAAGCAAATCTTTTAATACTCTTTTTCATCCCCATTTTCCAAGTATCTTTTCCAAAACACTCTTTTCCGAGCCCTTTTTCCGTGCCCCATTTTTAAAACTCCTTTTCCTTACCTAATTTTCCTAGAAACTTTTCCAAAGCTCTTTTTTCTTAGAACTTTTTCCGAAATCCACATTTCCAACCCCATTTCCCAAATGCCTATATTTCAAAACCCTCTTTTTTGAGTACTTCTCCCGAACCCATTTTCCAAAATGCCTTTACCCACGACTACACACGGGCCACAAATCCAGGGCTAAATCTACATTTAGACTCGATCTAAAATAAAAGTTTTGCCCTGAATTAGTGTAAAAAAAAACTTGGAAACTCTGCAAATGTCATAATCATTTCATCAGCCTAAAAACTGTCTGAATCTATGAATTTAGAAAAAGCGCCAAGTCAAAATCACAGTAAGAAAAGCGAAAGTCAAAAAATTACATAATCTACCCCCTAGTTGTAAAAAAATCGTAATTTTCGATATATTTTTACATTCTCATCAGAGAATGTATTAGATTTGTGTAAAATTTGACCCCCTCCATTTTTGTCAAATGTCCACGTTTTGTGATCCCCTGAACCCGAAAAACATGTTTTTACGATGACTGAAAAGTTCTGAACGTTCAAATGAACGAATTTTTGTATTGATGGTACTTTAAATTAGAAAAAGTTTTAAAATATTGGTAAATTTGGATTGAAAGTAATTCTGCCTTAAAGAAACTTGGATGTGTATTGTTATTTTTAATAGGAACAATATTTCCGAATAAAATAGAATTGGTAAAAAATATTTCGTTCATTTGAACGTTCAAAACTTCTGGTACATTTTTTACGAATGTGTCTGTCTGTAGATTTTAGTTTGTTGGCACGATAACTTTCGAAAGAATTGACAGATTGGATTGGCCTTCTTTTAGTGTCCTAAAATGTCGAACAATTCATTTAAATTTCAATCGTGAGGGAATAGAAAAATATATATCACGTGCTTTTCAAACGGGAGTTTTAATGCAAAAGACCGACTTCTAATTCCTTATCTAACAACCTTAATTTTTCGTAAATTATCCCTAAGCCACCTCAACAGAATTGCTTCCTAATAAAACTCTGATCATAATCCGATTTTTCCTAATAAACTTAGCTAAATAATTAAATGAAAGGGTTTCACGAATTCGGGGAAGTTCGGAAGAAGACCGAGCGAGGAAAAAGGGAAAAGACGAGAAGGGAATGAGAGAGAAAGAAAATTTAGCCGGACGGGTGGACTTCCGGGCGGCCACGAGTTTCTGCGACTTTTCCTCGCGGAATCCGGAGCTTGCGCGTATTTGACGCGGAGGGGGTGGAGGGAGGAGCACGAGCAAGCCGAACTGAGGTTAGGGTGAGTTTGGGGGTGGTGGTTGCCATGGCAGTGGCAGCTACCCGGCCGGGCAGCAGACCCCAGTCTTGCCGCGGCGGTCGCCGAGAGCGCACTATTCGCTCCTACACGCCATCTGTGATATCCATTTTAGTATCACTTGTCATTTTCTAAAATCACTTTTCCAACAAATTTCACAATTTACTAAATTTAGAAAGTTCCAAGCCAAAATAGTGCCACAAATTCTACAAGAGATGCGTCCCTCTCCAATCGAGAGACACTACCAACAAATGTAATCTCAGTTTTTTTTGTATTTCTGTCATTGTGACCTATCCGAATGGAAATTTTGATTATACATTGTGTTTCAAAATTGTGTACGAGATTTTTGAGATCTACCAGCACAAAAAAAAGAGGATTTTAGCAATGCGGAATAAAAGTTCGATAACGATTGAAATTGAACGAGTGAATTACAGTCTCAGAGATAAGAAAAAGACTGCAGTGTTGCAATTAAAAAAAAAAAAATTGAAAACTGCAATAGCCAAAATTCAGGAGGAGTTGATTGCTTTCATTGTAAGGAGGCGTTTTTGGATACTAATTGCCTTTCCAATTGGGAAACTATTCGGAATTGGTGTCCTTTAGTGCATACCTGAACGGGGAAATTAATTCTCTAACAATTGGAATAGTTTCAATGAATAGAGCATCATCATTGTTTCGAAAATGTAGGTTAGTATAAGGGTAGTCTACCATGAAGTTCAGATTACTTTTATTAAACTAGGATTTCACAGTATTTACATTATTTTCTAAAACCAGATTGCATAAAGCACAATTGTATGGAAACAAAGGATTTCTCATTATAGAAAGTTAAGCTATTTACAGAATTCACTTTTTATATACCTGTCTTTCTCCTGGTCAATCATCAATCCTAAGATCTCAATAAGAAATTGATAGCATTGGAAAAAGAGATGTCAAAAGAGTGAACAATTAACTAGATTGATGCTGCAATCACTCCTTTCAAGGGTTCCAAAGAAAATTGATCTATCCGAAAAAAAACCTGTTAAATCAGAAATTCTAACAATAATTAACAGATAATCCGAATAAAAAATGTATACAAGATGATGATAGGTTTACCTGATGCGATACCCATTTCCGTACTTTTAAATTGAAAAACATGTTTCCATTACAGGTCTGATAGCCGCGTGGCGATCGTAAAAGAAAAATATTGAAATATTGAGTACCTCTTTAATATTAAAGTAATTAATAATTGAATTTACTGTCGTATATAATAAACGTTAAGCTAAAAGCTCATGGTGAAACTATGATAGTTATTCTCATAGGAGATCGTGAATTCAAGTGCACTTTCATTATGAGATACATTCTAATACTTGATAATATACTTCCACACTATAAAGAGCGAAAAATTTCTTCATAAGAACGTATGCTTTACCTTAGCATGAAAATTGATATACTTTGCTGTGAAGGTTATTGCAAACTATGACAATGTCTTTCATAATGCAAGATTGTCTCGTGTTTAGAGTCTCGCAACGCAATATATCCCCTGATATCCTTACCTTATTAAGCATTCATTAAGTTGAAGTTAACGCGAAACTTGGAAATTCTGGATTAAATTATTCGCGAACATCGTTACGGATCTAAGAAAATAGTAAGGAAAGTCTGCAGATCCTTCAGTGGATTTTGAGATAGTCGTATAAAGAATAGAATTTATCTTTAATAGAGAGCATTTAAGATGAGAAACTCAATGCTCAAAAGCTCTTTGAAGAGAACGCTTTTCAGTTTGTTAAATTCCAAATGGATAATTACAAAGTAACTGTGGTTAAAGTACTTCATTACGGTGCTTAATTTAAAAATTGTTTTCGGACACTTCGAGCAGAAACGTCGCAGTCAGCCACAATACTACTGCATTCTTGGCGGGAGCAAAGACCTCTTCAGTTCGTTAGCGTAGCCACGCAGCGATCTTTGTAATTATCTGCAATTAATCTCAGGGTTTTCAAGCTTCACTGAAACTCAGCTTTCACTTGTCAGCGACTCTTATCTCCTTACTGACATGTTTAAGATCTCGGTTAAAAAATGTCTGTGACAATCGCAACGATTCTAAAAGTACGTCGTCCACCAATTTTCGAAATGGCCATAAGAGTTTACTTACCAGTTTGGTTTTCGGATCAATAAATTTCAACATTAATTCATTGTCGGCAACTTTACAGTAAGCTTTAATCAAATTTAATTGCCTCGAAGGGTGAATCAATTATGTACATCATCCCTGGTTTGATTTTAAACAAAATATTTTGAGTACACCTGAATATACAGCAATATGTAAATTTGATTTTCATAAACCAAATTGTAATTCAACACAATTGAATCTCTGTTGTGGTATAAATTAAATTTCCAAAGTAGGATAACCATTAACTATATTTAATAGGCATTTTACTGTCTCATTGACCGAAACACGAAATTTCGACATTGTTATTTTAGAAAATAATTCTAGCAGCTTTGAATAAAAGCAAAGTTAAATTTAGAACGAGAGGAGAAGTTCTGACAACTGGATGAACTTATAAGGATTTCATGGAACAGACGTTCAGCCTTGGATATTTATATACGTAAGATCGCAGATCAGGGGTTTCACGAATTTTTCTCACTTGACGATTCGTCCTTCTGGGCTTTTTCTGTCGCTGCATTCGTATTTCTTATGGCAATGCGACTCTGTGAAGAATAACGCGAGTTCAGAGTTCGGAATCTCTCTAACGAGGTACGAATCCCACATTTTCAGCTTTGAGAAATATCATCTTAAAAGTATTCGCACTCCCTATCTCACTTGCCAATGCGCTTAAAAGCCAGAGTGGAAAAGTTTGTACGGCAATTTCTCGAGACATTGAGATTAATTCCTCCCATAGCTGTTCCTATTTAGACCTCTCTGTCCTTCATTCCTGTTTAGTTATTTCGCTTACCAAGTCAAGTTGATTCTTCTCGACGATTGCATTCACTTAAAAATGGAATGCGCGTGGCTTTTTATACACTGTGCTTTAATGTCCCGCCTTTTCATCGCGAGACATTTCTCTGATTGCGACTTACTTTTAGATTTTCATTCTCGGGTCTTTGTTCTGAATAATTGTATGATCATTCAAATGTATAGAACGCGCCACTTGACATATTTTTATTTATTCTGATATTTCCATCTCTTCTTCCCCTCTCTCTCCCTCTCTCACTGTATATTCGTTGAGAAAATTTACATAAATATATGAAATTAATCTTCAAAAAGTAAATAGTATATACTAACTACAAATATAGAGGAATAAGGAATAAGATATGCTTTTCAGGAAAGCAACTCTCCTTCAAAAGCTATTCTATCGACCATTCTCGTCTTTTTAATGTATTATAGTTCGGTCCTTAAATCTTTCGTCTTTGGTCCAAGTAAACTTGCTGAATTTCTCATTAGCATTCAATCCTCATAATGTACCACGAACGTTCGGTCTTTATCTGCCAACTCAAAGACGAAAGATCTCTTTCCTCCATCTCCATTCTCCATTTAGGCAGCACGATAGAATATACTTGAGTGTGTTTCGCTTCTAATCTAGCGCTGGGTTATAATCGCATCAGCGGCTTTGGGTATTTCCTCGATACCGGCTAGAACTTTACTTTCTTGGTAATAACTTTCAAGACTAGCAAATTTATCGAAGACTCTAGACAAAGAGGATCTAATATACGAGCTCGACAAATCCGATCGAGGTTAGCTGCTGTTAAATAGAGGTTCTGCTAATGCTAATCTAAGTGACTAAAATCTTTCCAAATTACATTTTAGCTCTACAAATGAATCACTTCACTGAAAAAAATTTCTTTCGATTTTCACGTGGATCTAAAATTACTAATAAAGCACCCTACTTCACAGGACAAAAACGCACGAAACCCGTACTCTCTCGATATGACAACATGCCAACATGCCAACTTCACTTTGTGCCAAAGCAACGAGTCATACCGAGAGAGTACAGGTTTCGTCCGTTTTTGTCCTGTGAAGTGGGGTGCTTTATTAGTAGGTTTGATTCATGCAAAATCGAAAGAAATTTTTTTCAGTGTTGCAATCACTTCAATTTATTCAATTATGTCGAGAAGGTATTAAGAGTCATATAAAAATGGATATCTTGCGAATTAGCGGAGTCCATAGCCGATCAAATGAAAACTTTCTAAAGTCGTACTAACGATTTTCAGTAAGAAGTTGGGGAACTCTAACAACCTCGGAACGTATAGTTTTTCAAGTTTTCAAGCACGGAGTTGCGAGTGGAGAAAGATTTTCCTGAAATCTGGTCGGCGAGAATAAAATGGTCAGAAAACTAGGAAAGTTCGGAAAAATCCAGAAAGTCATGAAGCATAGGAGTGACTATAAAAAGATATTAGCTCATATTTCATAAATGAGATCAGAAATAAAGATCAGATTTAAAAAGAACGTTAGACCATATCTTTATAAATACAAGATGATATATTTTCTGACAGTTTAAGATCTGCCCAAAATGTTCTGAATAAATAGTATTACCTTGATCTAAATTACTTTTGTCTTAAAACTGACGACCAAGCAGTCAGTTTTACAATTAAAGTAACCTGAAAACGTTGCCTGGAACCTATTTTCGTTTTTAGAACGAATGATTTATAAATGACTTAAACGAGTCTCTTTAGACAATGGCTTATTATTATAAGAAGATCTAACTTTATAATCGAGAAAGCTTAATTGAAAGTTCGCAAAAATACAATCCATTCGGAACTGAAACAGCAGAGCCTTTATGATTGATCAAATACTGGAAGACAGAAATAAAGAAGTCTTTATCATATTTCTGAAAACATTTGCCAATTCAATATTATGATTTAGTTCTTTTTATTTTACGAGAATCGAACGTCTCAGCTTTCTTAGTGTGGAATAATACAATCTATGTAGAACAAGATAACTGGCAAGAGTTCTTCGGGGTTGCTGCACGATTCACTAACCAGGTTTGTCCAAGAGGTTAAACTCGGAAACCTTATACGAAGGGTGAATAGTCGACATGGTTCGAAAGAGTGTAAATTGTCTTGGAAAAAGAAAACAGAAAAAAAAGAAGATAAAGTAAACGGGGCAGAGTAGAAAAAGAGGGGCTAAGGAGACACTTTGACTTGATAGACAGAGTGACTATAAAATCAATCGATATCTTCGAAGCAAGTTCAACACGTCTTTACCAGAGGTAGAATTTATGTCCACTAAAGGACATCTTTCAAATGAAGGATTGTCTGGCAGAATTGGATTCTAGAATTCTTCCAGAGCTAAGTATCAGTGACAAGCTTCTGCAAACTGATTAATAACTAAACTCAATTCAAGGAATTATTAGAGCAAGATAAAAAAAAAAAAGGAAGCAAAAACCTCTTTATAATACTAATAAAACGATTGTGTCGCGGTAAAGACGATTCAGCTTCAAGATTTAGGGCTGAATAAAACATTGACTGCTTTAGCTATAAAACCGGCTGGCTGACTAGATATTGACCTGTACTACTGAAAATCCCACTATACAACTTTCTCTATATCCTTGTACACATCGATTTCGTACCAACATTGTCTGATTACATGTTGAGTTGTACTACTGAAAAGTTCCTAGCATTATATTTCTTCTGTACGTGGCCACGCGTTTACCTGTACTACTGAAAATCCGACTATAAAACATTCTCTCTGTCGTTCTAGATGCATGCCAATATTGCCGGACTAAAAACTATTAGAGTAATTAACAGGGCTGCCACACAGTCACTTAAGTCACTTTTAGTCACTTTTTTAAGAAACAATCACTATAAGTTACTTTTTTAAAGGAAAATGTCATTTTAGAGTTTTTAAACCTATTAGACTCCGATTTTTTCTCAAAAATATGAAAATCTCTTAAAATCCTTGTAAATTCCGCGAAAAACTTTAAAAGCACTTAAAATTCGTAAAAATCTCTAAAATTAATAGAAACGTCTTGAAATAAATAAAAATATTATTAAATCCTTCGAAATTTCATCAAATTCCTTGAAATACCCAGAATCGCCTTAAAATTTCTTAGAATTCCACGAAATCCTTTAAAATCCCTTAAAATTTCATGAAATACTTTAAATTTCACAAAAACTCTAAAATCCTTTAAAATTTCTAAAAATCTCACAAAATTCCTATAAATCTCTTGAAATTTCATGTAATCCTTTAAAATTCCACAAAACCTTTTAAAAATCCTGTGAAATCTTTTAAAATTCAATAAGGAACATTAAAAACCCTTAGAATCACTTAAAAAAATCAAAATTTCTTAAAATTCTTACAATTTTTTTTAAATCCTTTAAAATTTCACAAGGAACTTTAAAATTCCTTAAAATTCTTTGAATTCCCTAAACTTTCTTAAAAATCTTTTAAAATTTTATGAAGTCCTTTAAAATTCTTTATAATGCTTCAAAATCTTTCGAAGGTTTCTAAAATCTGTTAAACAAACTGTAAAAGCTATATATGTAATATGAGAAAAATAACATAGTTAGCATAAAAGTCAATTTCTATTTTACCTGACAACTACTTCCATTTCCCTGATTTCCTTAACAAATTTTTTTTTTCCCTAACTTTTCCCTGACTTCTCTGACATGTGGCCACCCTGAATAGCTACTTTTAGTCACTATTTTGTTCAAAATTAGTCACCTTTAGTCACTTTTTTTGTTCAAAATTAGTCACTTTTTAGATGAAATTAATCACTTTTGTCACTTTTTTAAGGTACATTGGTCTGTGGCAGACCTGGTAATTAATAATTACATAGAAAAATTGTAATTACACTCAAAATAATTTGTAATTACAAAAGCAGATAAAGATTGAATCCAGAGAGACAAAATGAAGACAACGAGAGAAGGGAGAGGATAGCGTATATGATAAAGGAAAACTCGCATCGAATCTGAACTTCTAAAGAAAGACAAAACTCTGGGTATAAGTTTGTTCTCACAAAGTTCATTATGATTTGCAGACTTTTGAACTTCAAATTAAAATTCCGTTCTTATATATTCGTAATTCTTTCTTATTTTATACGAACGATATTCTCATGCATTGAAGCCGTCACACGAAAGCAAAATAACAAAATGCTTAGTCCTCAATAAAATAAAAATCATAAAAATAATGAGTGAAGAATCTGAAGAAAAGGAAAATGAAAATTGTCTGACGGTACCCCAATCGAAATCTCAAGTTAGACCTGTAAAGATGTGAAGGGTCTCGTCGTGAAGCCATGAAGGGTGCATTTCACAGGAATTATTCGAAGCCCTCTTATGTGTGCCTTCGAATTTGTTCCACAACGTAGAATTCGGTGGAAAAACGATCGTGTGTCTATTTGTCCTTATGTCTCTCACCCTATAGGAGAATATTTTTCTGTCACCCTTGAAATCCTGAATCGTTTGTCAGTTATATGGGTAATGGTTATATTTATTTTCAACCCCCAATGTTAGAAAATTGTAACGCAGGTACTTTTCAAGTTTATTAAATAATTATCAGATCATTAAAAATGATACATTAATTTTGAAAAAAATCATTTTTGATATTTCTTAATATTAATAAATAAAAGCATTATTACAGAAAGCAAATCTCTTTCTGTAATAGTAGAATTTTGGTAGTTGAAGAGTAAACACAAATACTTATGCTACACAATATTGCAAAATAAATAAATATATGCCCTGCAATTATTTAGAAATTATTGTTAATGCTCTCGAATCTAGAGGCAAATGTTGAATGTAAATGGGAATGTACTTTCTACATGCACAAACAAGGACCCAGGAACATAACCGCAAATAAGATATGTCCACTTAATCGTAACTAATGCAGCTCGCCAGGCGACTATAGTACTACTAGAACATTAATATGTGGATAACATACGTTCAGGTTTACATATGTAGGTGGGCCACCTACTATGCAAATCTCGCGGAATTCTCTTGTCGACCATAAAGTTCTGTACAACATCACACGTTTGCATTCCTTCATCAAATAAGAGGACTCTTGCTATACCTACCAATTTTGTATTATAATGAGTATAGAAACTATTGTCTGGAAGTTACCTAGATCATGATTTCTGATAAAACGAGATAGACAAATGTTAGGATAATTCACCAGTATATCAAAATATAGGGTTTCTCTAGGGGTCGTGAATTAGTTCAACACCATTAGAAATACGGAAATACGACTCTGCGGAGATGGGATTGTTATGGATGGATGCATAAATGGGTAGTGATGAATGAATTATTGGATGTATTCGGCATTCAACTGTACATCTCGCAGTCAAACAGAAATTAGTTTTCCATATAAGCACGACGAGATTGGTTAAGGGCATGTGTTACTTATCATAAGAGCAAATTCAGATTACCCCGGTTTTTCCCACAATTTTTACTTTTTCAAGAAAATAATAGTGCACAGACGTAAAGAATCTGAGCACGGACATCTGCGCAGTATTATTTTTTTTTTTTAATAAAAAATGTGGGAAAAACCCTGGGTATTCTAAATTTTTAGATTTTACTTTTTTTTGTAAAGAATATTACTAGTAATAAACATTGGACTGAAGTTTTAGACGTCCATTCTGACGAATTTTTTTTATAGATTTTGTTGTTTATAATGTCCAAAAAATAGAAACCAAGGTGCAACAATTCTCAAAAATAATTCTTCCACAAAAAGTATAAAAGTGGAACATTTTCAACCCGACTCAGTCCAAAGGTTCAATCAAAAGGTATTACAAAAAATGTTAACTAAAACCGTCTTTTGCGGAGAAGGATCTATTTTGGAAAATTTTCAAAAAATATCTTTTGCTAGTATCTTTCTGTAGGGTACATAAAAAAGAAACTGTTTTTGGTTCTATTTTTGGGACATTATAAACTAAACAATTGAAAAAAAATCGTCCGAAGAGACGTCTGAAACTTCAATCCCATGTAATGAACTTGTAATGGTTATAAAAGAAGTTATCTTTTTTATAAAATCGGGGTTAATAATATTTCTGGTATTTTCAATGTCATTTTCAATATCCAAGCAAATTTTCAATGAAGATTGAGACTCGAATTTCAATACAGGGCACAAAAGAATAGTTGTATGATGATTTGGAATGGTAGCAAAATTATTTATACAATAATCCGAATGTGGATCTTATATCCACACTGAAAAAAATGTCTTTCGAATTTTGCATGGATCAAACCTACTAATAAAGCACCCCACTTCACAGAACAAAAACGCACGAAACCTGTACTCTCCGGTATGAGTCGTTGCTTTGGCACAAAGTGAATTTGGCATGTTGGCATGTTGTCATACCGAGAGAGTACGGGTTTCGTGCGTTTTTGTCTTGTGAAGTAAGGTGTTTTATTAGTAAGTTTAGATCCATGCGAAAATCGAAAGAAATTTTTTTCAGTGCATATATAAATAATCTATTTTTCCTTCCAAGAGGGTCACAGTGACAGCACAAAATAATAAAACAAACTCGAAATTCCTCTGTTACCTAACAATCCGAATGTATGTTTTTGGGAAGAAAAGGAGCAGATGGAGAATCATCGACAAAGGATTGGCCTGGGAGTAAAAATTGCCAAAGGTTCGAAAATTAGACCTGGGCGTAGGAAATGGTGAAAGAAACGAGTAACGATCCGTGAACGACCTAAGCCATATCTTTGACCTCGAGGAAGGAAAGGCCCTCCATAGGACAAGACTGGAGGCCATTCCGGAGAGGATGGACGAATTCGAGGACTCTCGTGAATTCGTCGTAGAGACAAAGTTAGCGCGCGAATTATTGTCCGGGCGAGTGTGGCGGCTTCGAAATCCCTGCGCGCGGATAATGCAGTGATTGTGGAGATCGAGGGGGTCTTTGGGCGCGGAGGACAATTATGCATCACGGGACGAATTATGGAACCGGGCCCCAAGAGCGGGTACATCAGCAGGCGGCCCGGACTGGGAGTGTCCCAGAAAAATGCCCGTATGAAGCTTACACCACGCAGATCCCGGATTGCTGTGCAGCCGCGGCTGCAGCTGCTGCCCAGGATCCCTATCCCCATCCACCCAGTGGCTATGATGGAAGGTGTTACGACGACTGTCATCGCAGAGCACCTTATCAGGAAGATTCCTATTCCCAGGTACGTGATAGTAATCTTAAGGATGGACCGAACCATGTCAACTTATTGCACCTTCTTTTGATTCGATGTAAAAAAAATTAAATTTTATCCATTTGAAAATTACCCGCAACAAATTTTCTCTTTTGTTTTTTCTGTGTTAGAGACTTTATAAGTTCTTTCATCTCATTATGTAATCATACCTTCTTCAATTGAGCTTTCTGACTTATCTTAATAAAAATATTGGCGGAAATGTTGAAGTGCGGAAGTGTTCTATGTTCATCAATCTTTATTTCTTAGCTCAAGCTTGGAGTTGAAGGAGGATAACCAGATAACCACTCTTGAAATCTTTCGAAAGATTTTAAGGGATGTCACAGATTATATGGGATTCTAAAGGATTCAAGCGATTTCAAAATTTTCAGGAATTCGAAGGCATTTCAAGAGATTTTATTTAGGGCGCTTTCAATAAAGCCTCCTTAATAAAGCTCTCGAACGAAATTATAATTTTAAACATCAAAATTAAATTTCACTTTAAAGAAACGTTTGATTAATTTTCACACTCAGAAAAAAATTTGTTTGAATTAAACTAACATATCATTGATATGGGGTCAAAGTAAAAATTTATTTGAATTAAACAAAGTTTGTTTAATTCAAATAAATTTTTACTTTGTCCCCATATCAATGATATGTTTGTTTGATTCAAACAAATTTTTTTCTGAGTGCACACTTTAAGAGTTTTTTAAAATTTCATTTCTCTGAGTATATAAATAATGATAAGGTTTTTATATATATATAATATATAGGCTTTTACACGAGCCTCAGGAAATAAGGGATTGAACTCCATAAAACCCTCATTTTTCTAACAAGGGTTCCTCTTAACCCTGGTTTGAATACTAACCACATTGTGGAGAATTTTCGCTGAAGTAGTAAAAAATCGAAAGTAAGCTTAAGAACTTGCTTCTCTCCAAATTTCTGACTTTTTGAGAAACCAGTGTTATTATCATAGGACTTATAACGAGACAACACTGGAGTAAACTGTGTCAAGATCAATCTTGTTTGTAAGAAGTTTTTCGAATCTACTGAGCTGATACTATATTTTCTACCATTTGAAATGTCAAGGATACTTGAAAAAATCAATTGCACCCTCGATGTCAAATTAATGAAACCATTTTGTAAGTGACTCTCAACTTGATTGTTATTACTGTCTTAATAACTTCACCGTTTGTATTAGTATTATTGTTATTATTATTAGTAATCCCTATATTCGTGCCAATATTTCGGTGGGTGGAATAAATCTATAGTAAATTACATAATGTGATTCATGATTTGAAATAGAACGTAAATAATTTTGAAGTCTCTTCCCATGTAGAAATCGCCCCATTTAGCCCCGTGTTAATTAGGGCGGTGGTCAGATCCTCGCTAGAACAACTGGAATAGTAAGTTCTAGTCAGGACCCGTTAAGGCCCTG
>JAUESH010000020.1:19846988-19859008 GCA_032275165.1 Synergus magnus | reverse complement strand
CACTGATTCTTCAGTGAAAACCTAAACTACTGATTGATTCAGTGAAAATATCACTGATTTAGTTTTAGAGAGTACTAAGCGCAATTATCAATGATTGGTTACGTTGAGATTGCGGATGGAAAATGGAGTGTTGAGTACGACCCTTACGTGCCTTGTTCTTGAATGAGAGTGTCACAGAGTACACATATACTTGCACTCATGGACTCGAGCTTAATCCTTGGACCAGAGACTTCTAATGCTCTCGCACACAAGTGACAGTGCACGTGCATATATTGCTTATTATAGTGCAAGCAGGATGGCCACTCGAAGCTAAGTTAATGGCTCTACGGAGAGCTGCTAATTATGGTATCGTCATTGATCCCGTTCGAAAATTGGCTTGCCTATGTCATGCTACCCCCGAGGACCCTTAACATAGAGATTCTGAATCTCAGGCGGATTTAGGAGAGCGTTCCAACATGTTCAATGCTCATTAAGAACAAAATGTTACTATTGCAAATATTTGATGTCATTATTTATATTATTATTTAATCTTTGAGGACGAGTGATATTGGGTGTCACAAAACAACAAATCCCACGGAAAGTTTGATTCTTTGTACAAAAGCCGAGTGTTCATTTTCGTTGTTTGCCTTCTTCAAAGATAGTTCCAGGTAAACATTAAGTTGGAAAGAGAGATGAAGTAAAATGTGTAAGCGGCTTCTAGCTTGGTTTCGGGTTTCCTATCTACTATTTCTTGTACCTACTATTTCCTTTGCAGAAGGGTCTACTATCCTGTTGAGAAACAAGAACCCTCTACAAAGCGAATTTCTACTACTTCTTCTTCATTCCATTTGACTCAATCGGACACAACATTCTCTCAACAAGTATTTCATAATTTTAACAATAAGTTAGGATGTAATTACCACTGAGAGAAAACCGGGAAATTATCGGGAAAAACCTGTTTCAAAGTTTTCACAAAATTTCACGGGATTTTAATGATTTTTGGAGATTATTAAGGGATTTAGTGGATTCTCAAGATTTCAAGAGATTTTATGGGGTTTCGGTTGTTTAATGTAAAGGCATTTACCATTTTTAAATTAAAATTAGCAGCATGTCAATTTGAATTCTGTTAATTAAATATTAATGGTTAGGAAAAATAAAAAATAAATTATGGAGAAGTAATTGGGGATGTGTAAAATGAAGTGTATATAGCGGACACCCTGCGACTAAATGTCATTTTATATCTGTTGGTGACCATTTTCCTCATTATGTATAATTTCGGTATAATAATTTATTCAGGAGAAAATGTAATGTTACAATAGCTCCTTTTTGGACAGTCATGTGCATGTCATTTACCGTGATAATTATAGCAACCACAGAATGAGGCTGTCCTATCAAATGTGCTTGAAAATTAATACCGTTACATGCAGGACTTGAATCCTTAGTTAATATAAATGAAATCATTAAATGTCGAAACCAGGAAGGTGCTTTTGTTCGTTGCCTGCAGCTTATTTTGTCGATTCCCGTTCCGCACTACTATCAGATTTGTAATGCAATCGACTCATGATGCGAAACGGACAAAAATGTTTTTCACGGTTTAAAGCATCGCTGCAGCTTCCGTGCTGTCGAAGCACAATACACACAAAATCCATACCTCTACGCGAATTGTATATTGCACATGCATGCCGAAAATAGTATGGGAATAACTTGCAGATGCATAAGATTCTAGTTTACCATACATCTGAGCAGAAAAATTTCATGCATCTAACTTTCCGACGTGAGCAATGACTCGTTACGCATTCATGAAACACGTTTTATTCTTATTGAAAAACGACAATTTTACTTCTACGAATAATTTGCATATTATATTTTTAATTTCAATTCGAAGGAACTTATATATTCAAATGCAAAAAGTTTATCCGACAGTATTAACTGCTCCGGAAAGTACAATTGCAATCAAAAACAAAAACCTCTTAAAGTTTCCCCAGTCGCTGAAAAATCGGTTCCACTGCTCTTCACTCAAGCCAACTTGCCACATTTTTTCAGATGCCTCAGACACTACAGAGTTTCAAAGTTTGTTCCAGACAAACAGAAATCTATTAAAGCTCTTTTTTGACGTTTTTATACTAAGAAGTCAAATAAACATTTTGTCCCTGAAAACCAACAATGTTTTTATCACTCGAATGCATACGAAATCTGTGTGATGTAGAAAAAAGTTCAAGTTGTAACGGATATAGTTGTGGCAATGAATTTTTTTCGCTAGGATATCGCGCCGCTTTTTTTTTTAGATAAAACAAGGTTTAATGGCGAATTAAATGCCATGAAAAAAAATGCTTTCACCGACTCTGCGTTTCGCTGATAAACTGGATCATACCATTGACTTCCGTTTGAACCGAGATGCGACAAAAAATCTACAGTACATTGAATCTCGACAAATAAATGGAAGTAGGGGAGAATGAAAAAAAAAAAGGATGGGGTCCCTAAAATGCAAATGCAACTAAAAATAACAAAAGACGAACTTGGCGTGCTAGAAACACACGGTGAGTCCGATTTGAAATTCCTATCGCGACCTCTTCGGGGATCGTAATTCAATTATCGAATCGCAATCTCAAGGCAAGAGGAAATACTGCTTCTTATGCTGGATGCTAAATTGGATTTTTGTATTTTCATTATTATCCATTACCGCTGCGCACCTTCGCCGTAGTTAGCTTCGTGTAAAATTGAATACTGTGGTAAATCGAGCAAGTAAAGCCACTTACAAATTAAATTAAATTGCAGTTCAGGTTGACTTCTGATGGCATTTTCTCTGACCCGCGCGAACTGAACGACTGCTACCTTGGGAAGAAAGCGAAAAAGTAAATAGACTTCACGTAGGTCATTTAGGTGATTCATTCATTCATTCATTATTATTTCAGAGTAAATAAGCACTCGTCGTTAATTAGTTATGATAAGCAGCTTCATTTTAATCACTGACATTTGCGAATATAAATCATGCACGGAGAAAAATGGATATTCAAACTTAATATCTAGATAGTCAAAAAGTTTAATTACACTGAAAAAAAGGTTTGGTCCGGACAACAAAATAATTTTGTTGGTATTTGTGCAACAAAATTTTTTTGTTGGCTCAACCAAATTTTTGTTGGTATAGCATTAAGTTTTGTTAAAGCAACAAAACATTTTGTTGAACCAACAAAAATTTTTTTCAGCCAACAAAACAATTTTTGTTGCACAAATATTTTTTTTCAGTGTACAAATATATTCATCCTACATATAGTATAGGGCGGTTCAATCTTATAATTATCTCTTCATTTAGACTTATAATCTAGATATTTAGATACTTATATCTAGATACTTAGTATCACATCAAAGTTGAATATCTTAGATAGAAGGTCACCTATTTAGTATTTAAGACTTTAGCATCTAAGGCTGAATATTCAGATACTTAGACTGAATATCTTAGATGACTGTCACATAGTTCACTATCCTAGATATTAAATATCCATTTTTCTCCAAAAATAAGACAACAATTTTCGTCTCTCACGCAATTTAAAAAACTATTTGAAAGTTTCCTAAATATTCTTCTCGTTCTTTTTTCCGTTACACTAGCTTAAGTTTGTCAGTCACCACTTTCTCCGCAGTGTGCTTTCTTGAAAAAGCTCATCTCAAGAAAAGCTGCAGTACTTTCGGCAAAAGAACGAACAAAAATGCTCCCGCAATGCCAAAAGTTTCAGAAACGGGTGCCGACGAATATTTCAAGAGAGTGAATTATGGCGTATGACACAATGCGGAGAGCGGCTCTATCGAATTTTAAACAACAATTCCAAGGGTTTCTGGAATTGACAGAACTACTCAACATTTCTATGCTCTATTCATCATTTAAAAAGATTTCTATTAATTCCCTCGAAACCGAATAAAATGATTCCAATAAAAAAGCTTTCATGGGAAAAAAAAGTGCTATCACTAATAGCTTGAACGCGATCAATTTTCTCGTTAAAATATCCGAAAAAAGGTCAGAAAAATGTATAAAACTATATTCCTTGGACGAATAGTTGGTAATAAACACATCTTGAATAATACGTTAGCAACTGGTGGATTTGCGTAGTCCGAGTTGAATTAATGGATGTGAATAATGTGTCATGACGTTGGTGCATCTAAATCTTTGGTTTTACAAAGCTTAAAGTGGGTACGATTACGTACCGCAGACCACATTTACTTTACTATATAATCTAAAGATACAGATCTCGCTGAAATAAGCATAGGACATTATTAACCCTATTTTCCTATCCTTGAAACATTTTTTATGAAAACTAACAATAACTGCATTTAACTTTAAAATGAAATTGAGTCGCTATCTCAAATTTTTCTACATGAGTTGATCTACGGTCAAACACGGCTTTTGTTTGTTCGCTTCTGTACGTATTAATCACACTTCCATTTCCAATCGATTAAATTTTAATAAATCTTCAGTAAAATCCAAATGAATGCCTTTTGTTGAGATATCAAACGTATTAAATCTTTCATTGAAAATGTTATAAACCCATCATACTGTATCTGAAATGAGTAGAAAAAAAATCATCGCTGACATTCTAGAACAATTTCTTAATTAAGAATCACGTTTTCTATTCTCGTCTCACTTTCGTCATAAGCCTGCGAAGATAGAACTGCAATAAACAGAGTAAAGTGACTTATACGAACAATGAGTTGGAAGCCCCTGTGCAGAGCGTGTAATATTATTGGCCATGTGTGTGTGTTCATGGAGGCTTTGAAGACCAATTACCTGGTGGTCTAATTACCTAAAGTTTCTGCGCTAGCGTAAATATTGAATTTTGGCTCCTGCCTAACACGATTGGCATCCCCGATTCCCCTCGCTCGCTTCGCGCCAACGATATTATGCTAATCTACTGACGATAGTCATACTCAACTATCTCCAGCTACTGCAAAATCCAATTTGGTCTTTAAAAAAATAGAAAAAAATATTTTGCAACGATGCTTTTAAGAGGAAAAGCTGAATAATTGAGATCGAACACTGAAATCATGTAGATTCTGAATACTGAAGCGAATTTAAAAAACCTCGACATGTGTACACTTTTCAATAGATGAGAGCGAGTTTAGTCAGCTGCATGATTTAATACCAGGAAGAATATTTTTTTATAATTTGCTGGGAAGAATTACGCATTCAGTTAATGAATGATTAAAAAATTGCTAGTTTATGCATTGATAACGCCTTCTTAAATTGGTATATTATTTATAATAAATTCTTTATAGTTTTGGTCGGCATATGTGCCGTGTGGAGCAGCACAACTAAACGCAGTTCAGCTTTCCTTGGAGCAAATTGATGTGATTCGCAGGCTTGCGGAAATGAATGCTCAACATCTAACAATGGTTACTAGTGTGAAAGGTAAGAGTCGAAATTTAATAAGTTTATCGTCATAACTATATTTGAAGTAAAATAGTCATTGAATTTTTAACGTTCTGCGTATCTCAAAGTTTTACAGATAAGAATATGAGAGAAGTCACTGCAGAAAGGAACGTATGAATTGATGTACGACTTCCTCAGCCCCATTTATAGCTGAAACGGCAAGAATTTCTGCGAAAGCCGATGAGAACAATAGGCAGCTGCAGTTGCCCATTTCTTAACATAGTTCCATCCTAAATCTTCCGATCCTAACAAATATTTCCTTTTCTTCCTCCTGATTTCCACCATCTTCCTTTTGCGCTTAGATAATTATCTGCAATTTATTTTTATGACAGATGAGATGAAAACATATATACGACATTTTTTAAACAACCTTTTAAAATATAACTGTATCTCTAGAAGAAAATTTATCAAACTTCGGAAGCTTTGGAAAAACAGTAGGTGATAGTGAAGAAACAAACAGTTGTAAGGATAGTGCACTTGCTATAGTACACATAATATTCGTGGGCGAGTTAGAAAAGTTGTAGGAGTCTGGCGATAAGCTTTCAGTTTCAGTTGTTTCCATAAGCTTACAACTTGCAAAGTAGGATACGAAAATGAGGTTGCGAAAGGAATAAAGCAAGGCGGAAATGATGCAATGAATTTACTGAAATAGAAGAGATGAGGAAAGTAGTAAAAGCAGTTGCAGAACAAACACTTTCTGCAGCGATATTTTCTTAAAGAATGTCATTGAAAAAATGTAAATTAAGGACACTTAAATGTATAATAGTTTTCCGTGGTCTAATGTTTTGTCATTTTCTGTGTTTAGGTTTGATCGAGGCTCACCGCGAGGGTAAAATTGCTAGTCTGATCGGGGTCGAGGGTGGCCATTCCCTCGGGAATTCTCTAGGAGTACTCAGGACATTTTATGGTTTGGGGGCCCGTTACCTCACCCTAACGCACGCCTGTGATACTTCCTGGTGAGTAGATTTCTTTGGGAGACTTTTGTATATCCGGAATTCACATTTTCCTTTCGAATAGGGGAATCCCCTAATTGACATCGTGCTTCACTGATTTTTTTTTCGCGTCACTCATTCTGCGACCCCACAAGAGTTAACTCCCCATTAACTAGCGAAGGCATCACTTCGAGGAAAAAAGCATTAAGCCAATGAGTTATTTTGAAAAGTTGTTGCATTTCATTAAATATATGGACTTGTTAAAAATTCAGGAAAGTTTACACAAAACTTTTACCATGAGTTTCCTTTTTGAGCGGATCATTTAACTTGAAATAACTTTCGGAATGAAAGAAGTTTGATGGGTTCTATCAACGCCCGAATCAGTATGCGCCAAACGTAGAAAACGTAAGTTCCTTACCCACATCAATGAATAAAGTTATATTATGTATCGGCGTTATTCATCATTTTAAGTGTTTAAGTTCTATAGAGAAAGAACTTAATCAACAATGCCTAACCAAAATAATGCTTTTCAATAAAAGTTCTCAGTTTCTTACCTTTCTTTGCTCTGCAAAAACGTGGCCTCAGCTCGTTTACCGAAAGTTAATCATCATGGATATGAGATATCTGGAACAAAGATACATTATTGGTTTAGTAATAATTGAAGTCCGGATTAAGAATATTGGGTTGAAGTTTCAAACGTTTAGTCTGACGCTTTTTTTTTTACATTTATTGGAATGAAAATATTTTTAAAAAAGTTTCCAAAGTTCCCTAAACCCAAAATTTTTATTTATTTACTAGCAGAAATTTATCCGGCGTTACAGGATATTTTAAGAGATTTCATAGAATTTAAAGGAATTTTAAAGAGACTTTATAAAGGATTGCAAAATATTTTAAGTGATTTTAAGGAATATCAAGGGATTTCAAGAGATTTCATAAAGTTTCAAAAATTATAAAAGAATTTCAAGAGATCTATAGTGATTTTAAGGAATTTCAAGGGAGGCTCAGAGATTTTTATTGATTTTAGGGATTTAAGGGTATGTGGTAATTACCATAAGAGCAAATTTAGTTTCCCCAACTTTACGCTCGCAGTAATAAATATTTTCTGCTAAAACTAGGCCATTTACCTCCATTTCGTACAGACGGAGATAAATGGCCTAGTTTTAGCAAAAAATATTTATTATTGTGAGCGTAAAGTTGGGGAAGCTAAATTGCTCTTACGGCAAAGTATCACATTCCCTTAAAGGGATTTTTAAAAGAGTTGAAATGAGTTATCAAAAGGGGTTTTCAGAGATTTCACAAGATATCAAGACATTTTAACTGATTTTAACGAATTTGAAGAGACTTCAAGATATTTCAAGAGATTTTAATGAACTCCAAGGGATTTTGAAATATTTTAAACGATTTTAAGACATTTACAAAAGATTTAAAAGATTTTGAAAAATTTCAAGTAATTTTAATGGATTTTAAGGATTTTCATTTGATATTGGAATAAATTCCTTGAAATTTCTTAAAATCACTTTTTCACTCTTTTAAACTCTTTTAAAAATCCTTTGAAATTCCTTAAAATCAAATAAAATTCCAAAAAATTTCTTGAAATTCTCTAAAATCACTTAAAGTCTCTATGAAATCCCTTGAAATTCCTTAAAGTCACTTGAAATCTCTTAAAATCCCGGAAAACGCCAAGTAAATTTCTGGTAGTAATTACATAAAAATAAAATGGTTTTTTTGAGACCTTTTTTTTATATTAATCCAATAAATGTAAAAAAAAATGATAAAAAATATTCGTCAGACTAGACGTCTGATATTTCAACCCAGTATTAAGAATTCAAAAGAATTCAAGTGAATTCAAAATAATGATAAAAAACTCGAGAGAATCCAAAACAATTCAAGACTCTCGAGATCTATCACAATAAGAAGTTTAACAGTCTCCTCTCGACTGCAATCAACAACTCTAATTCCTCTGCCGTTTTTGCATTAAATGATCTTCCCTTTAACTGGAGGTACAACAACAGTCTAAAATACATTCACCTACACAACCTATACCTGTAGCCACATTTTCTACTAGACTACTACAAAGCAGTCTAACTCGTGTGAGTTTCTTGCGGTTTTCAATCCTCGCCGAGGTTACGCGTCCCTCGGCGCGCAGACATTGCGCGGTTGTAAACAAGAGAGGATTTCTTTGCCAATATATGTGCCTACCCTGATGTAACGTGGTTCTGCGGCTTCTTTTCTCTACAATCGTACATGGGGGTTGTACCTACATACTACCTAATAGTAAATAGTAGTAGGTAGTAGAAGCAGCTAGTCGCATCCCAGCCGATAGTGATGTCATAAAAGTCAGGGTCAATCCCCTACGGTTAGCATAGCGACTGGAGCTTTTATTGGGACAATATCGGAATTGCTTTCGAACGTGTTCTCGAGGCCTAATGCTTCCTGGCTCCATCTTCTAGAAACGAGATTGCTCCTGCGATTGAATTTTCTGCGGTTTCCTTCCGCCAAATATCTATCCTGCAGAGAATTTACAAAAAACTTTCTGGCATCTCACTGAGAGATGATATCAATTTTTATATTGATTTTCTGACTCTAAAATAAAATACTTGTCTATGTTATACTCTAGCATTTGTAAGAATTTAATGTTTTCCACATTATGATAAAGGTATCAACTTCAATTGCTTTGATAGAATAAGTAAGTCAGAGCATCAGGACGATTGATTTCTCTTCAGAACTAAATCACCCGGAAAAATCACAATGCAACGTTCATCTGACATCGATATGCTGAAATCGAATGAAAATGAAATAAGCGAACGACGTGCATACATAACAAAGTAGAAAAGTTCATATGCAAGGAACTATATTGAATTTAGCTGCGGAGCTTTCTGAGAAACTGAGACACTTATCCTAATGTTAAAAACTACTGACTGAATTTAGTGAAATCATATTTTTCTCTATACGGAAATCTCTTTGAAAATGTTTTCTTAGTTGCTTATATTGCCATAAATCATACTCTAATATCAATAAACGCTCGCAAATCTCCTTTCTGTTTATTTTTAATATATTAACATATATTTCTCTAACAAATATTTTCCCGGCAGGGCAGTCTGTTCGCTGGGTGAAACGAACAACACTGAAGTCACGACACCGGGTCTCAGTGAGTTTGGAAAGGTAAGCCTTATTATAATAAGCATTGCATCAGTCTTTAATTACGTCCCAATAATTTATAAACTGAATTATGCAGAATACGCGTGAGTAATTTCAATAAACATGTCACCGCTTAAAATACGAGCAATACGTCTCAGTTGAGTTCACAATTCCATCCGACTTGAAGGTTTCCATCACGTAAAGTCCGGGAGGTGAGAAAAACAAAACCGTAAATAAAATATTCCGTAAGCGTCCGGTGGATGCACAACGCTATCCAAATACATACCGCCGCGACGTTATTGAACATTCTGAAATTGAAAAAAAGCAAATGGAGCACCGAAACCATCGAGTAGGCACGTATGGTCGCTAAATTCAAGAACTTTCGATATGATATACGGTTAAAAAAAAAGGCAATGAAAATAGGAGCATATATCAAGTATTCGTAGCGACCTCACAGTCCTGCAGAATCTCTCGCAGACTCCGAGCTTATATTATATTACTTCGAAGCATCGTTCTTCCAAAACTGTTATTGCAAAATCGAAAACATCGACGAACCTTCTGGTCGTCTTACCGCATTTCCATCTGGCTTTTACGTACACAGTCTTTGCCACAAACCACTTCATGCGTGTCTCTTTAAGGGTGTAGTGGAGTATATGCACATATAGCTATAAAGCAAAGTATGTAACTTACATAAATATACATAATATGCTGTATGGCAAAGGCCGCGTATACTAAAGGCAATTTTAACTGAATCCCCTGGCCAATTTTTCTTTAGTAAATTATTCTTTTTTACACATATATATGTATACATTTTATAAGAATTCTGTGTCGTACATTTTCTCCAGATGTTTCCAAATATGAGGATGAGGAACTTGATTTTAAATTAAAAATCAATTGGAATAACGGCTAGTTAGCTAAAACATGAAATAATTAAACAGGCGTATTTACTTTCGCTGTAAACGGCTTTTTATTCAAATAAAACGTTCCTTCATGATTTTTATTGATGTAAAAACATAATTTTCAATTAAAATAATAAGTCTTGTTTTGAGATAAAGAGGTCTTACTTTAAGATAAAATAAAGCTAAAAAATAGACTTATGGATACATGCCCTTAAGAAAAGGGCTTGAGACTAGTTTTAAGTCTAAAGTAAGCTGTCATATAAACAAACTGTGATGCAAACTATGTGAATTTCCATTAAACCTTAATTAATGCAAAATCCAAAAGGGAATTTGAATGCAGGGAACACGGTTCAATGATTTAATGTTTTGATACCTAATTTCGGTTTACGAAGAGTAAACAAAATGGAAATACGTTTGCAACAAATATTCCAGAGGGCTCAGAGAATCTCTAATCAAATAATTTTCACGGGAAAACTCCCCACATCTGTTAAATAAATTTATTCACTTTTCGTATTTAAAAAATAGTTTGAGGCACCTTTTATAATTTCATATCTAAAGTGAAGAGATTTTGCGGGTCACAATTTCCGTGGAAGTCGAGGTGCAATTGAAACTTTAAGTTTTGGCTTTTGTGATTTTAATAACCGTACCTTCTTTTCTCCCATTTTTTGCCGAAGCATTCAGAACTAGCATCAGTGTGATGACACGTATGTAAAAAGCGAACAGAACATTCGTTAGACGTACACAGCTAGAAACGCGGCCATTGTCCTACCATTTGTATCGACGTGCCATTTATATCGCAGTGTTTTTACTCTTTTTTGTTCAACCTTTCTATAGAGCGGGTCGTTCGTATCTCAAACATGATAATTCATAACCACAATTCTGCATACAAAAACAATAACAATCAATATAATTGGCATCCTTTTTCTCTCAAGTGCCCCATTAATGTTCCTAATGGATATATAAACAGCAGAATATTTAAAAATTTTTCGGAAAATCGCTGGCCTAATTTATCATTCTTCAAGATCCATCATTTTGAACCAACAGGCGTTGTCATTCATCATCTTATGGCGGGTTATGAATAAAATTATTTTTCACTCTATTCTAATGTCAGCACTTTTATAAGTGCCTTATTTATTTTTTCTGCGCTCTACTATATTGGTGCGATTATCAACTTTTCTGAAATGTGACATTTTAATCTCAAAATTGTAGTTTCAAAGTTATGTTTAAGACTCCTAGAAGATACTATGCTTGAACTTCAGACTCATCTTGCAATAATAACCGAGCAGAGTAAACTGACAAATGATGTGAATTTACAGGCCGTCGTTAGAGAACTAAACAGGCTTGGGATGCTGGTGGACCTGTCTCACGTTTCAACAAGAACGATGAGAGCAGCCCTGCAGACGACAAGAGCGCCGGTGATTTTCTCGCACAGCGCTGCGAGAGCACTCTGTAATTCCACCAGGAACGTGCCGGACGACGTGCTCAGAAATCTGGTAAGTTACCAAGTAAAAAATAAGTCGTCGGTCGTGGACACAATAAAAAAAACTGGAATTTCTTTCTCTCTATTCAGATTGTTTGAGCTACTCTCTAAACTTGAATCAGTGAAAAATCAGTGAAATTTCACTGATTCCCAGTCAAATTCCACTGATTCTCAGT
>JAUESH010000020.1:19810006-19824456 GCA_032275165.1 Synergus magnus | reverse complement strand
TACTGAATCTAAAACCGTTTGAATTTTTTTTTTCTGACAATCCATCTCCGAGATTTTATCAACAAAGCACTTTTTGAGGACCTATGTTTCACCACCATTTTCATCTATAAAGAGGTTTTAAAATAAGTTTAAAAAAATGTATTTATGTATTTACTTAGCCTAACAACTTTTATATCAATATCTATAATATAACACTCTCAAACAAAAATGAATGAAAATCGATTTTTTGAAATTTGTAAAGTGGGTAGACCCCTTAAAAAACAACAGATTTCAACTGCAAATATCGTCAGTCGATAAAATTTAAAATAACCGGTCAATCCTGTCAATGAGTTGCAGTGTTTGTCGGTAACTGGGGAACCAGTGGCAGGTGTAAAAAACAGGTGAGGTGCGGGAGTAACGAACAGGCAGAAGTGAGAGGGGCTTATCAAATTAACAGACAGGAGGAAGACAGTGGAGGTGCGGGTCAGTGCGGGTTTGTTATAGCTCTTTCCTGTTAGTTGGCCATGCGCCTCGCGGTGAAAAACACGATATTCGAGAGTTCATCGCCTCTTTCCTATCAGTTAATCAATTTTGATTTTCATTTCGAATGAAGAAAAGCAAAATAAGAGTCAAACCGTGAAAATAAGCTAAACGAACCTAACGCAAATTAAAGTCATATTGGAAAGTCCGCGAAGATGACATCCGAACGATTTCACAAGTAAGTTAAAATAAACCGCCTTATTAGAGATCGTGATTTTTTTTCCTGTAGATTCGTCACACTTTGCGCTTTTCCGACCGTCGATCGCCCCAATAAGTCTGATTAACGCGACTTCCTCTTTATCCAGAAATCGTAAAGTTTATTTATTCCTCAATCTCAATTGCTACAATTATTTATTTTATAGATAAGAAACTTTTTTTATTTTGTTATTTTATTTTGTTATATAGTGGTTTTTGATAATTAGTATCTCGGGAATAAATTTATGATTTTAGGTAAAAGAACGTCAGAATAAATTCGAATTCACAGATTGAGATCACAACCTACATAATTACGATCCATTGACAAACGCTTTTACTTAGGTAAATTTCACATTTTCTTTAGGAAGTGGTCACCATAAAAAAAGGTTTTATTTACTTTAAAAACACTGAGAAAAATTGGTTTTAATGAGAGAAAATTTTTGATTAAATTAATAATTACTGTGTATATATCCATTTTGTCTTCTATATTTTTGTACTATATTTTTTTAGATATATGTTGAATTATTTTATCTTATAAATTATTTCATTTTTTTTTTTTGAAAAATTATAAGCATGTTCTTTTGTAATAATGAAAGTTTTAAAAGGTAGGAAGTCGTAATAGGAGAACAGACGCGTACTCCTTGCAACAAATCGATGAGACCTCATACACGAAAATGTCAGAATGCGATCGTTACCCGGAAATGAAACGTCTCCTAAGAAACTCATTAAAACACTGCACTATGTCCTGACAGCCGTCGATCATTATAGTACTACTTTCAAGTCTCAGAAAACTCTTCCAGATCTCGTTAAGATGTTCGAAATATATCTACTCAAATTAAATTCATTTTAATTTAAAAAAAAAAAAAAACTTTTTTCCTATTTAACTTTTCCTATTTAATATTTTTGACGTATATTTTCATACTACTTTATTTATTAGAGTTTATACAATAATAAAACTATAACTATTGATCTTTCTTCCTTCTTTTACAATTAGATCCTCGATTAGATCATAAAGAATACAAAATGAAACATAAAAAAGATTAAACGTTAGAAAACTTTCAAATAAAATTGCATGAAACATTTGTTATCGATTTACCTGACTTCACGATAAGTCTTTATCAGAAAGCGTTTAATCTATGATATCAGAGTAAAGTAGACAGGAATCGGAAATGTCGAATTGTAAATCGCAGATCTATATAGGTACAAAAATATGAGTAATTTTCTAAAATCGAGATCTCTGCTTTTAAATTCATTGTCTTATTTCATACCATTAAAAAGTTTTTGTTAAACAACCGGAAACTACAGCTCATGTGACACTGCCAGGTTAATTAAGAGTATATAATTAAAGAAAGTAAAATCGCGGGAAAAGGGGAAACTGGTACTCTTCTTCGGTTGAGACATAGAGCCTACTGAAATACGTCAATATGACTTATTTAAATAAAGTCCTATGCGTATATTTGCAAAATATTGAATAATATGCACTTCGCAATTTAGTAGGTATTAAAAAAGGAAAGTTAAAAAGTTTAAAAGACCAAAGTAACATTTTTTCCGAGGGATGAGTTCATTTCGACGAGAGATACTAAATTCGCAAAACTTTGTTGAGTTCATGACACGTGACGGCGGGAAACTGGAACAAACAGATTTACTTATTGAATGGAGTTTCGCGTCATTTCATCACGCCAAACAATAAATGGAATTTACTCAGAGCACGAAACCATCACAAACGCGATGTAACAACATCTCGTGCATCTAACTTTCCTTTCTCTTTTCAATCTTTTTCCCTACTGTTTTGCAACTCTAAAAAATTAGAAGAGATTTCTGACAAGATTTGGAAAGTTGGAAATTTATGCTTTCTCGTGAGATTACGATTTTAATGTAGATTCAACTTTAAATCGAATTCCAGAAAAAATAATAAATTGATAATGAGTCAAGTTCGAGCTTACTAGAAATTTATTTATAGCCAGGCCTAATTCATCTAATTAATTTTGATGTTTTTTCTAAAGGGCAGCGCGAGATAGCAACCTAGACATTTTAAAGGAAGCAACAAAAAAAGACTGCAACACAAGAGACGATGCAGGAATGACTCCAACACTTTGGGCAGCCTTTGAAGGGAATATAGACGCACTCAGACTTCTTGTTGCCAGAGGGTATGTCATTTTTGTATCAAAAAACGGCATTCAAAAGACTTAACATTTTTTTAATCAGAGCTTATCTTTGAGTGCTAAAAAGAATGTTTTGATAAAAAAATCTCTGTCGTTGATATCGAAAAAAGTTGAAGAAATTAATAACAATAAAACACTCGAATGAATTCTTAGTTAAGGGACCTCTATCTTTAGTTCAGTGCCAAAGAAATTATTCTTTACCTTCAATCGATCTGTCAATCACCATGCAGGTGTCACAAAGAAAGGAACCGCTGCGTTCTAGATGAGAATTATTATTTTCAATTTCCAATTTATTTTTCTTGAAAGGGAGCAAAATTTAGCAATTTTCGTATTTCCAACTTTAAACTATCAAATATTCGATTCGTTATAATGATAACTATCGATTTAAAAGGAATAAAGCAAAAGATACTTGAATTGATTTAATCTCATAAAAATAAAATAATCGACCTCGATTTAATTCTACGGGCCTGACAATGTGATGCACTTGAATATAACCTTCAAATTCAGAGAACAACACTTAGGTAAACAAAGAGGTTAGAAGACGTGAGATTCCCTATAGTTTGAAACGTAACAATATACCCACTAATATTATTAATCTAAACAAAACATTATCCATTGTTTCACGAATCAAAACAATCAACAGGAGTTCTTACCTTATTTATTTCAACTGCACTGTCCCAAGGTCAAGCCGGGAAGCCGAGGGGAAAACACTAACACACTAATGCACACTAAATTCACTGAATCTTTTGATTGTTTTTTTTAATCCAACCACTTTTTCTCTCACCTGAAATGATCAGCTCGAATAAATAACAGATGTTTGCACGTCCCGGAAGCACACCGCATAATAATAAGCATTTTTGACGGAAGTTGCGGCCGAGAGCAGGAAAAAAACAATCGGTCGCGTTATAAACAGAACCAGACTCTGACAGAACACAAGGGTACGAAATGAAACCAACCGAATCGAAAATGAATACACGATAGACACTCCTAATCGGAATCGAATTTAACATAAAACAAGAAAGAATTATGTTATATTCCCGTATAAGAAAGGATTTTTGCGGGACCAACTTTTGCCCGTAACTGACCGTTGAAACCAAGATGGCGTCTCTGTTTTAAAGTCGGAATCTCCCGGCAATTTTGAGGGATTCTGGGTAACGGTCACGTGACTCGGTGGCGGGAGAAAATTCAAATTTGAAATATAATTTTCGCAAGTATTTCGAACACTGTTATTTTAAATACTGTTAATTATGTTTTTAATAATTTTGAATGATATTCTATTTCTTTTCTATTGATTATTTGCAATATACTCGTCTCTATTTCTATCTAGTATAATGAATTAATGGAAATTTTACAATAATTATGAATCAGCCTCATAATCTTATCAACAATTTCTGATCCAACATTTCAAAAAATTGTGTTGATAAATGTTCGTGGAATTATTATTAATGTAAGATACATAAGAACGAGTTAAATTGACAAGACTTTTAAAACATTCTCTCTCTTTTCAATTTTTATTTATTTTTCTCCTTTTATTCTTCCCCTCAATTCAAGGCACCATGTTGCTTATTTCCGTTCCTTCCTCTTTCCTTTGAAATTTTCTGACAATAAGTATATTATTATATCTCTTCAGTATTGTCCCAATACTTCCTCATACAAAACTTGTTTTTTTTTTCTTGTCTAAAGAGAAGTTAATTATTTCTTGTAAGCAGAAATTAGCCTTAAATTGCAACAAATAATATTATCTATCGCGGATGTCATCTGATGAAACTCTTTATCGAATCACGAAGCGCGAAAAGACCTTCGCCGTTTTCCAGTTGAGGAACTCCTGGTGTGCAACAAAATATAGTTTTATGCGTCATCGCGTGACAGGAAACGATGAACATCTATATACAGGACTCGAATCCACTTCCACATTCTTTTCAATAGACTTTTTTCAGGGGTGACCCAGACAAAGCTGATTATTTTGGAAACACGGCACTTCATCTGGCAGCTGCAAGGGGTCACGAATTCTGTGTTCGATTTCTGGTTAAATTCGGCTGCAATATTTGGTCTCTGGATATCGATAGGCACTCTGGACGAGAGCTAGCTGCAATTAATGGACAGGAAAAAATTCTTCAGTTTTTAGACCTAGCACAAGCGGATCAAGAAATTAACAATCGTAAAAAGAGCAAAATGTTGAAAGAGAAAGCAGAAAAAGATGCTGACAAAAGGTCCAGTTTTAGATATCATCTCAATTTTTATTTAGATTATTTAATATCTAAAAGAAAATTTGAATTTAGAAGATTTTTAAATTAAGATATTTTTTAACTGACTAGGTTTTCCTTTCATTTTTACAGATTAAAAGAATACGTGAAGAGGCAGAAAATGGCAGAAATGAGAGCAGAGAAGGAGCAGAAAAAGCTGCTGAAGGATCGAGCAAAATTGGATGTGGAATCTGTTAATGACAACAATACTCTCCCCCACAGACCAAGTATTCTAACTTTTAAAGGCAGGGTGAAACCTTCGCCGACTTATAGCGATATTGTCGGAACAGGAACAAAGAGACAAGGAAGTGCAGTTCACAGAAAAGCTTTAGCCAGAAAAGCTGTAGACGATTTTAAAGTTGTCGAGGTAAGCAAAAAAGTTTCAATGACTATAATCATTTCATTTTATCATCTATTCTATTAAAATTTAACTTCAAGACCTTCATGACAAAATTATATCAAGAGTTTCTAGACTTATTTGCAATATTTAGACCGTTTAATTCCTTAATAAAAAAAATCGTATTTTTGAAAGCCTCATCTGTTTAAAACCCGAAAATTCAAATCTTGGAAGTTTAACATAATAATAACAAATTTCAGATTGAAGTAGATGGAAAGAAATCGATCAGAAGTTTGACTGGCCTCAGAAGAGATTCAGAAGTGATGTATGTAGGAAAATATGAAACAAATCCTCAGCAGCCAATAGGCAGAAGAGGCAAAATTTCCGACGTTTGGGGAACTTTGAGCAAAGCCCAGAGCACTCCAGATTTACTAGGTGATAGAAAACACGAAGTAGATGTAGAAGAAGAAGAGGAGTCAACGAACGTTTTGGGTGAGACTGTGCTTCTTCAAGAACCTGCTAGTATCTTCAACCGACCAGGTTTTGGGTCTGTGGCCTTCAGGAGATCAGTGAGTTTCAGTAAAAAAGTGAAAGGAACTACAAAAAGTTCCTTCGCTTCTCAAATGTCCATTCATTATCTGAAATAAAAAATAAAATAAATTAAACCTGGGAAATCACATATTATCACATACCTATAATACTGAATCAATTTTTTTGTAATTAGGTGACTGCTACGCTCGATAATTTACCCATCACTCAAGTTGAAATTCACCACGAAGCGAGCGGAGAACCGATTCGAAATGGGTTGACCAACAGGTCGATAAATGGTCAAAAAAATGTAAAGAATGGTCAAAATGAAGAAATTAGTATAGGAAGCGCTGGAAGTTTGGTCCGACGGCAAAATATGTGGGATGATGAATTATTATCTGGTAATATTTTTATATAAGCAATTTTGAAGAACTTCGTTCCGTTAGAACTATTTTTAAAAAAACTTTTAAATCTTTACAGAAGAGGATGAAACAGACAAAGTTTGGACTCCACTGGAAAGATTTTTGGCGGCTCACAATATTTCCTCGATATATCCAGTGCTCGAGGCGGAGCAAATTGATCTCGAAGCCTTAATGTTGCTAACGGAAATCGACATTACTGCCCTGAAGCTTCCGCTCGGGCCAAGAAGAAAGTTACTAAATGCAATAGAAACCCATAAGCAGACCCTCAACGGCCAACCAAACGCCACCATGGACAGCAGGCTATGAAAAACTGCCGTGCTAAACATAAAAAGAATGAATTATTTCAAAGTCAGCATTTTATCACAATAAGATAAGCTATTTCCCAAATAAAAGACATATTTCTGTTCAATAATATTCAAAAACGCACTTCGAAAATTATGCTTATATTCTAAGAACTTCATAAATGATTTTCTGTAAATTCCAAAAATACTGCTTAGATTGTAAATAGCTAAAACGAATAAAAAGACACTTTTTACATTTTCTTAGCTTTATTTAATAATTATTATACAAACAAATATATACAAGCTTTGATTTCAAGACGGAAAATCTAAATCCTCAAGATTAAAAAAAAAAATTAAACACTTTAATTATGATTTAACTTTCGTAGCATACTTAACATTAGAATAATATTTTAATGAAATGGATTTTATAGTAATATGTATATTTTAATCGTAATACTCCAAATCGCATATAAAAATAGATGGTTTGAGAGCCTCTCTCTCTGACTTACACTTTAAATGCGATTCAAAGTAAAATTTTTTATAAAATTAATTTGACATTAACTTGAAATAAAAAAAAATATTACTTAAATTATTTTTAAATTGAAATTCGCAAGGATAGGGCGCTTCCAAATAAAAACGCAAGTTGTACATTTTCTTAGTTTTATTTGTAAATAATTAGGCTTTGTCCATTTGTCCGCAAATTTCGGGCGAATAAACAGAATTATTCTGCAATTCGTCCAGAATTTCTTAACGAATAGCACAAAATGTAAAGGGGATGCGAGTCCGGAAATTCCAGACGAATAGACACTTATCATACAAACAAGAGACGCAAAAATATACAACTTTCTTCCCCGTACAATCGAAATAACAGAAAGGGAGATAAAATATCTGTTGATGTCGCGCACTTGCTTTTGCGTTTTGTATGTACAACGAGCAAAAACAAAGTCATTACATTTTGTTGTGTTAGTTTGAATGAGATATCAAGTCGAGTTTTTTTTTTTTCTTCAAAAAATGCTCTCGGTTGTTAGTAAAAAATAAAGTTTCAGTAAAGTACTAGTAAATATTTTTTAAAACTAAACTGGTTGAAATTTTCGAAATAGGTCGATTCCTAATATTAAAAGCAGCGAAAACCCTTTCTCAGATTTTCAGAGTGAAATTAATAAAATAATTTTCAAGAATAAATC
Source organism: Synergus magnus (assembly GCA_032275165.1). Lineage (NCBI taxonomy): Eukaryota > Metazoa > Arthropoda > Insecta > Hymenoptera > Cynipidae > Synergus > Synergus magnus. The sequence continues at coordinate 19,816,585 of JAUESH010000020.1, read as the reverse complement.
ACAGACTTTTTTTGCCCGTAAATACCACATTATTTATTACTGCGCGTCTATATTTCTTCCTTTCACATTTTTCTACTCGCTCTATTCGTTTTTCTATTCATCAGTTTGGAGAGATGAAAAAAAATCTGTTCTGATTACAAAAACCAGTTTTTTTTTTCTTAAGCGGTCAACAAATCAACAAACTATTTGTAATAATGACCATTTTGAGCAAATAGTGTGCCAGTTGTACGATATCCATTTTTACCTCATCCTAAGACTTTGGTACAGAAGTATGGAACAGAAGAAATAGACCAATCAATTCAGAAAACAAAAAATTAATTAATTTGTTGCATTGACAAAGCTTTTTTCTCTCTCTGCTTGAAGACAAATCGAGTATTTGTGTTTCCTGAACTAATTATCATTACATTAAAATTAGTTAAATCGGTAAGCATATTGGGAAATTCCATTTTCTAGGACTCTTGTATTGATATTAAGACTGATATATAAATAAAAACTGAATTTAAGAGTTTGAAGTGTCTGATGAATTTAAAAGCGAGATTCATTTCTCTTTCTTTTACTTTGAAAAACGCTTCACGTGACGGTTTCTCTAAATAAAAATCTGACAATTTCTCGCAAATGGAAACCTCCTAATATAAAAAAAAAGAGGGCAGTGCCTGGATTTTGGCGATAGTTTATAAATGGTTCTGTGCAAAAATGTGTCTACAAAGTACGTTTTACCTAAGCTAAGGTATAATTTTTAAAAAATGAGCTATTTCTGGAGTACTTAATTCTTTAACAACAGCTATATATAAATATATCAGCAAAGACAGAAAATAGCGTTTACAAAATACACCTAAATATGGCATCTTCGTAAGTTTATTTCTTTTTCTAGAAGGCAATTATCTGTACATTGCACCGGAAAGTCAGATGATTTTTAAAATTATCAAATTTTATCCAATTTATCGAAACTTCAATTCAGCCTGACGAAATTGATTTTGTAATTATTATACTGCTGACCGCTCTATAAATATTGTAATTAAAGCTATCGAGTAGTAGTCGATAATAAGTTTGATAATTATTAGCATTATTGATACACTTTATCATTATATTTACAACTGAACAACAATTCTTGCTTACTTTCGAGATTAAACTCGTTCGGAAGGTCTCAAGAAGAGATAATAAACGCAAAACTCCCGTCGATTTTTTCCACTTGAAAAAAAGAGATTACAAAAAAAGTAAAAAAAATTTCGACTTTTTATTCCTTTGAAAGAAGAAATCGACGAGAGCTCTTGTGTCTCGTAAAATGTACATTTACATGACTGGATACTCTGACACAAGTTTTTAAAAACGTATTATTATGACCGGTAGATGTGCTACATAAAGGATGTCTCAAAATCGAAGGAAGATCTCATCTCGGGGTTACTCGGAAAAACAACAGTTGTGAAACGCAGAGCCTAAGAACTTACATCATACTTTTCAAAATCGAAAAACCCTTCGTCACTCCTTATCCAAAAATATAATGACCTTGTTTTTCGACGATATTACCATTCATTATTTTATCACAATTCTAAAGCGAATCCTACCCGTCAATCTTGATACATCCTACACATAAGTTATATATTTACAATTAAAACAAACTTGAACAAAACTCACCACAAACTACTATTTGCAATTGTTCTAGAAAATCAAGATTCAATTCCAAAAATTCAGATTTTTCTTAACAAATAATAATTCTTTTAAGCGAAAGAGACTAAAAAAATATTCTTAATTTACCCATTTTTTAAAAAGAATATAGTGAATTTGGTTCAAGCACGTTTTGAATATAATGAGGTGTAACTGTTGCTCAACGTGACCTCTGTCAAAAGTCTCAACACTTTGATATCGATTTTCAGTTCAAGTTCCAAGTTAGGCAGATTGACAATTGATTTTTAAAAAAAATATAAAGCCGAGCTCGAACTGAAATTTTAATCTGAAAGAGCGAATTAACTAAAGAACATGACAGAAGTTCAAAGTTCATACAATAGTATAGTAACTTTTGTTTACGCAATTCGTACATTTTTTAGGGCATGCTTTGATTCCTTTTACTTAAATTGAAAAGTCTATACAACGAAAAGCGACGTGCACATTTGGAAATATTCTAAAATCAAGAATGTCCAACTTGGAGAACAAGTTCATGATGAAAAGAATACTCGAGTAGGTGTCGAGAGTGAAGACAGAAGAGAATTTCAGGGCTTCCACCAATCAATAATTACAATAGACCCTATTCTTTAATTCTGAAAAGAAGGAACTATCGGCAATGTATAAAATACATTGTACTCTTAACATATTGTTTAGTATTAGACGCACAGTAAGATTGAAAGGAAATGAATGCGTTTTGCAGTGGATGTGACTTTCTTGTGTTTTTTTTTTGACTCTTCATGAAGTTCTCGTTCATCCCACATTTCCTCTCAACTGTATGTACCTTTGGGCAACAGAAATCTAATAAAAAGTAGTTTTATTCATAGATTTCGAAATTTCAATTTACCTATAATCACGTAATATAACAATGTTATAATAAGCAAAAAAAAACAACAATTATTTAGATTACGAAAGAATTTTCTTTATAAACATACTTTCGTTCTCGCGCGGTAATTTCTATCGCGGTATATCGAAAAGTAAAATAGCTACAAAATATCTAACTCTTGATGATAGGGAGAAAGATTGTAGGTAAGTCATGTCATAACTTCAAGTGCTAAGTCGTTGCCCAGAAACGCTAGAAACTCTGGTACCTCGCTGGCTTTAAACTTCGTATACAGGTTCCTGTACAGGACATCACTGCAATATAATTGCGATGGTGTTTACTAACTTTTGGGAGCCGAGTAAAATGGGAGATGGGAGCGTTGCTAGTTGGAACGCTTGCGGGTTTCTTTGGTAGCGTTGCTTAGAAGCGACAGACGCAGAGGTTACTCTAAAAAAAAGGGCAGAACCTTATAGTTCAGGGGGCGACGAACGTGCTCGTTTGGTAAGTTATCAGGATCGTAATCAACCCTCGCGAGATGATTGCACACTTGTGGGAATCATTTTGCGCGGTTGGATTTTTAGCAGCTGATTGTTTAACTAATTAGTAAGAAAAATAAAGAGTGTGGCTACTTTACAGTTCGCGCACCGTTACATGAAACGCGATCGCTTGTGCGTTGGAGACCCCATGTCCACGTCGTGAGAAGCAGGTCGCTTGTAATTCCGGGCAAACTCACTGCTGATAAAGGCAGAGAGCTCCGACTGCCGTCCCATTCGGCGAGCCATCGGTGATCCTGCAATTAAAATGGAGGTTTAAAATTTTCAAGTGGAAAGTAATGGAAATATCGAGGTGGGTGTTTGCAAACCTTCATTATTTAAATTCCCTGACATATCCGTGACCAATTTTTTATTTTTAATACCTAATAATTTTTAAGCCTCAAGGATCTGAATTTTAATTTTAAAATAATAAAATAGTTTATTTAAGAACTTAATTATTCTTCTGTAAGTAATAAATACCGCTTCAATTAATTTTAAACCCCATGAAATTACTTTAAAATTCCTTAAAATCGCATAAAATTTTGTTCTTTCCATGAAATCCTTTGAAAGCCCCTTCAATGTTTTCAATCCCCTGAAACCACTTTATATACCTATACAAATTTTGATAACTCACAAGATCTCATACAATTTTTAGTAATAATCATTTGAAATTTTTTTTTAATCTCCGGAAGTTTACAAAAAAACTTTTTTAAACCCCTTGAAATTCTTTAAGAATGTAAAAAAAACTTTTGAAATTCCGCGCCTAGTTAAACAACAATTGCTCAGTCTAAATTGACTACTTTTCCTTGCCTTTTTCTGATTTTTCATGATCCGTAAATAAAATTTAACAAAATTAGGATTTTTTTCGAATTATCATTGAATTAAATTTGTTTTCTTTCCAAATTGGATTATCATAATGTTAGCACCCTCTAAGATGTAAATATCTTTAAAATGTACCTTTTTACAAATTTCGATTACTCTTATTTAGTTAAATAAAAATAACTTTTATTTGTAACTTTTCTGTATTCGTATTTCGTTCAGTTTATAACTTGCAAATCTGTAACTAACTCTTTCTAATGTGGCTGCGTAAAAAATGTTGCACTAAACTTTGGTTTCGTTCCAATTTGGATCCCGAAGTATTTTTACTACTACAAATTAAAACAGCTTTGCATTAATTTGTGTAGATTAAATTAGAACTACTTAAAGCACAAAATTTCATATTCTCCAAAGATGGATTGCTTTCAAATAAAAACAGTTTCCCAACTAGTTATCCAATTGCATAGTTTGAAACTTTAATTTCCTCCAATTTAATTTTAATTTCATTAAAAGTTTATGATAAATACATACCAGAAAGAGCGATTGCTTCTCTGAAAGTATGCAATTCAGGATCTGGATCACTTCCTGGTGCAGGAGTTGGCGAAACAACCATGTTTACCGTCGGACTTTGAGAAGGAGGTGAACCACAAACCATCATTCGTGGTTTTGGTGAACTTCTGCAATAAAGTAGCAGCTATTAATATAATCTCTATTTCCACTTTCTGCGGTTTACATTATTAGCAATTAGAGTACATATTAATTTCGTATTTCGAAGCAACAAAGTGGTGGCACTAATATTATTTTAATTTGATAGTTTAAAGGTACTATAAATTTACCTATGCGAGTGTGGCCTTGGGGGAGGTGTTTTCCCAGCGAGATATGCCAACAGGTCTTCCCTACGTATCATACGCCTTTTTTTCCTGGCCCAGTTCATTATTTCTTTGCTACGTTTTTGTCTCCCCATTTCAATGCCTAAGTCACCACATTTCTTCATACCTTCTACTGAATCTACAAAGAATGAAGAACCAAATGAGTATTTAAATTAAAAAATATTAACTAGGAAGACAGATTTTGGTTGAACTTGCAAATATTCTTTAATTACGTAAGCGTAGAAACAATAGTCATTCAATGAATACTGAATTTTATTATTTCTTTTCAGTTTATTATTAGTCAAGTTCATTAACCGAATGAGTCAACTGGAAAACGTAAGCGCATTAAATGTTAATAATGCAATAGCTAATCATCGCACAACTATTCAATGTTGCATAAGCTTTACATAGTTTAAATATGAAATAAAGATAACTACAACTTGCAACAATTCTTGAATCCATAGGGTTATAATAGTTTCTCTATATTTTGGAGCAAAGTCTTTCGGAAATTATAAAGATGGGAAAACATGTGAGAACAAAGAAAGGAAAATCCTGACGATTTCCGACGCCACGAAATGTGTTTAAGGATACAACAAAAAAAAAAACAAAAAAAAAAAAGAAATTTGCTTTACCGAAAATCACTAATTCTCTCTGAAAATGATATTCATATCTATAAATCTTTTTTTTTCTGGGGGGAGGAGAGGAAAAATGCGTCGTAAAAATTTACAAAGTGCCGAAAAGCTAAGAACAGCTGACTGTTCTTAGGCCATCAAAGGTCAGCTGTTGGGTTGAAGGTGCGTTAGAGGGAAGTGAAGGTTTCACACAAAGGGTCAACAATCACGAAAGCACGATACAGGAGAAAGGACGAAGTTATAACCATAAGGTGGGGATGCAGAGAGGCTAGCCTTGCAACATTGTTGACAGCAGACTAGAGAAGGCAACAACGCAGACACGCACCTTTGTACAACGCGGTAACCGTTCCCGCAGCAGTTTGAAAGGGCAGCCAAAGGGATGCTCCCTGGGTGCGATCTACAAAAAAGAAAAGAAATTTTGCGTTAGAAAATCGATAGACACAGGTTCCATTCACGAGCGATCGTGTCTCCTCACAAAATGGATGTCACTCAAAATGGCAACAGAGAAGCAGAGACGGTCAGACATTGGGGCGTTGCATTTGGCAAAGGGCTAGGCACAATCAACACATTATCGGAGGCACAATCGCTCAAAAAAAAAATGACAAGAAACGTGTCGAAGCCTGCCTTTGTAAAGCTGGGCGATGGCTGACGCTGTCGAGTGAAATCCGGACCAGATTTGGTGCGTGTAGTGTTCCTTGCTGTTGTAATGTTGCTGTTCAAAGTCGGGCTCGGCCTCGATGGAGGCAACGCATTGTTGTTCCCAATCATCCCAATCGTCGCTCATGATGGCTTCCTGTAAACGCACTACTCGCACTGGCGAGAACAACCGAATTTCGACTTTACACTTTTGAACTTTTTATAAATGCACCAAGCACACGATCTAACCTCGCATCAATCGCGACCTGCAAAGTGCAAGACGAGGTTCACACGCGACATGAGCACGAGTACAAGAAGAACGACATACAGCGACAACGGACAACGACGTATGTTCCATCACACGACACAGGTTCCAAGTTCCATTCCAACATTCCATAATTCCATTCCCACATTCCCACTTCCCTTCTCCCACTCATGGCGGATTTAATTCTTTGAATAACATATAGCGTATTCGGTTATCTGCTCCGGAGTACTCCAAGAGTGCTCCGAGCCAGAGTCGAATGTTCGATTTGACAACACTGCCCCGGTGCAGTGCATTTTTGGCGTTCGGTTTGACAACACTGCTCTGGTGCAGAGCAAAAGTTGTGTTCGCG
>JAUESH010000020.1:19796199-19809906 GCA_032275165.1 Synergus magnus | reverse complement strand
CACTCGCACAGTGCAGAGCAGATGCACTTGCTCGGAGTAGGAGCAGAAAAGAGCAGATAACCGAATTCGCTAATAAAGAGGTCGTTGGGCTGCAAGTTCGCATGCGCAGCAGTGCTGTCAGTTGGCTGCCTGCGCGCGCAGCACATGTTGGCTTTCCACCGGAGAAATGCTACCATTGGTCAAAATTTGGCGCGCGATTTAAAATCGAATTCATTTAATTCGATTTTGAATTGCGCGCCAGATTACAGCCAATGGGAGAATTTTTCCAATGGGAAGCCAACACGCGCTGCGCGCGCAGGTAGCCAACTTTGACACTGATGCGCAGTACGATTCGAATCAAAAGTTCGACCTACTGCCATCTCAGTTTCGAATTCAGTTTTATCCGTCTTTTCAGTCTGAATTTCAGGACTTTATCGCAAATTTCGATAGGAATAGGTGTTTTTGAATGGGCAACGATGAGTTTTAATAATTTTTATCATCGCGGTAGGAGTGCGAGTTATCAAATGTTTGAGATTTCACGAATGCAAAGTATATGTTTTTAAATTTGTTTTGCGCTGATCTGGAACAGAATGAACGAGCTATATTGTAAGTGGTAAACATTTTCATTATTAATATGCATATCATAGTTATAGTTATTAAAATAATTGGGTACTTTTTGTCTTTTTAGATTGTTGTCAAACATAACCTAGTTTTATTTTACTCCTCGCAGTCCAAACTTTTTATTTTTAAATATATCAAGACTTCTTATATTTTCTTATATTTGAACCATTTGAACACAAAAAATGAATAAGTTCAAGTTTCGGAATAAGTATAACTGTAGATAAAGGTCTTATAAATTTTGAAAATGAAAGACGAAAAGGAAAAACAAACGTGTAAAGTCATTATGACAAACTTTATTACAAGAAAATATCTTGCATAAAAATACAACTCGACAGGCCTACATTAGATATATGCCTAAATATTATATATACATCTGAGTATACATCTTATCATTATGTACAAGTTTTGCAATACTTATAAAATTGTAAGTACAAAAAAAAAGGAATGTTTGCTTTTCGTATATTTACATTGAGATAAAATATTTGTAAAACTTTAAAATTTTTATTGCACAAAAGTTAATTACTTTGCATTTAATATTAATAATATCAAATTGAATTTGTCTAAAGACCTTAAATAGAAATATATCTTATACAAAGAATGTTTAAACGTTCTCTCCAGTGTGTTTAACATTTGCCTTGCAATATTAACATTTTTCCTACTCCCGCGTTAGTCTTTACTCTCGTATAAACATTTCCGCCAATTTATTATAGTTATCTCTTAACCAGATCTTGCTATGAGAATCCATTTGAGCCACCCGCTGATTTTTCTGGTAAACATTGTTCTATCGACTTCCAAACTTCCGCTAGCTAGAAGTAAAATATCTTTTCAAAATTTATTCTATACTTAAAAATTATTATAGAGAACAATAAATTGAATATACCTCAGAATGACCTCGAATCTGGACACTCACAAGACTCTGCAAAACTGTAGCAAGAATTTCAAAATGAGCGTGAACCAATTGTGTTTCCATGTGTAGACAATGTAGAGAAAATAAATTCCTCAACTCCACATTCGCTATTATCGATTCTTGAGCAACCATTTTATTTTCTAAATACTCGACAGTATCGGCCTACGGAAAGAGAATTCCTCCTTAATTGAAGAGAATTAAAATAATATTAAAGTAGATTAAAAGAAATAAAATTTACATCAGTTCCCCGAATTACTCCCTGCATTTGTCGCTTTTTCAAAGCCAGCATTGTCGATAAAGCTCGCTGATGATCTGCACTGACTCCCCTTTCATGTCTTTCACATAAACTTCGATGAGCAACAAGAATATCCAGTAACAAATTCAAACGTTCACACACCATAGTTTCTTCTCTCACTGCTTGTTGCAAAGCTCTCGTCGAAAGTAGATTAATTTCCCTAGAGTCAAAAGAAAAAAATGATTATTTTCTACAAGATTGATACTAAAATGATTATAATCTCCGAAAATGCTTAGATAACTCTTTCTTACTTTGAGATTGTGTGGAATCCTTTTTTCATATCCTCTAATATCGTCGAACCGCCCGTTAAACCTGCACTTGTGTGAGATTCTAAAGAGGCTAAATTATTTAACTGAGTGCCCATTTCGACCATATCAACTGCATAAGCGTGAGATCTGATTGCCAAGCAGTCTGCTATATTCTTCAATCTTGAAATCCCTAAAAGTATCACTCGAATTTGATCCCTGCTATTCGCAAATTCTGTTAAGGTTTCTGCAGGCACGAGTTCCTTAGCTCTTGAGGACAATTCAGAGGTGGCAAACTCATCGGGCACTCTTCGAAAAACTTCTCGAATTTTGTGCTGGGTTTCCTCGCCGGTGTATGTGAAAAAAAATTGAACAATTGGATCTTTATTGACAACTGGATGACGAGCGACCAAAGTTAGAAATCTCAAGAGAGATCGTCTCCTTTCTTCCAGAAATTGAGAATCAGCTGGAAAATTAAAATTAATTAGTTAAAAATTAATAATGTTTCGTATTCTATAATACCTAATCAGTTTTAATTCTATAAGTAATTTCTATGATGCAACTCACCACCGACAATTTTTTTTGGCGGCAATTTTGGGATCAGCCTGTAGGGAAACCTTGTCAGAAGGAGTTCGTGGAGCGAAACAAAATCGTTGTATCTTCGATAGACGACAGAATTAAATCTCTTACTTGTTATTTGATACTCCACGTGTTTTAAAAAAATACCCTTCTTTTCTGGGACTAGGTTTACTTCTATTGTGTCGATATTACAAATATCATTGTAGGTGAGATTCAGTTTTGAAGGATTGTATCCTCTGTGCAATCGCTGGGCCAAAAGGGTCACTTCAGATAAATCTCCCAGAGTTGGTATCGGTAATTCTGAAAATAAAAAATTGAAAATTATTATTTTATGTTATTTATAATTTTATTCTAATAAAGTTATAGAGCCCAGTTAAATCATATTTCGTAGAACTTCCAAATTTAGATGATTTCTTTTACTTTCACTTAAATTCCTAAGAATTCTGTTAAATTATATAAATAGAGTATTTACCTTGAGTTTCGAAATTTTCCAGGAGTTTGTCACTTGGATTTTTTCCTTGTTGCGCAAACCCGATTAAAGCCAACCCCTTGTAAAGTCCGCTTCGAGTCAAATACCCCGTTTTGCTGTCTACCAGTTCCCATATCTGAAAGAGAGAAAGCAATTAATTGTCTGATTGAAAATAAGGGTCTTTTTAATTAAAGTAAATCATTTTTGGATTCCACGTAAAGAGATCTGAAAGGAAAAGTTGACTAGTGAAAACAATAGTAAGAACTAGTGAGAATAGTAGTAGAAAAATAATAGTAGAAAAAAATCCTTGAATAATTTTTTGATCAAACGCTAAATCTACATATCCTCTCTCAGATGATAAAGTTATATTCTCGTCACATTTCCGCCAATTGTCATAAATTATTATAGTTTCTCTTGCGAATTTAAAATAAATTCTTTCCTTTCGTGGTGTAAACCTGATTAAAGTCGAGAATTCTCGATACTTTGATTACATCCCATAACCAGTTCGACACACAAGTGTGCGAGTCTCCCCAAGTAGGTTTTTAATCCTCAGATGGAGTTTCTGTGTTTTCGATCTTTTAGTGACTAAAGGATCCACTTTCATAGAATCACGACTAAAATTTCGAAACATTTTTAAGTAAGGCAGTAAGGCGTGAAATAAATGAATAATGAAATGATATTCAATAAAATTATCCTCGTTGTGACAAAGGAAATGAGAGGGAGATTCAGGGCTACGATATACATACATACATATATATACATATATAGATATATAGCTCTATCTCATGTATGCAATAGCGCAAAAGTAATGTGATGTGTCAAGCTCGAGAATTGCGTCTCTAATACGGGAATCTCTGGCTCAACTATTCTGCATTAAAATCTAAGCGATTAAAGTAGTACAATTTTTTATTGTTTAGATTCATATGTATCTACTCTGAGATTATTATATTTCTAATGAATTACATACATATGAAGGGTCACGGGGTAAAACGATCATTGTCACTTTTTATAAATTATCTGATTTAAAAGTTTCGATCCTTTACACAGGAGTCACAAATATAAAAAAAGGTAACTCCTTATTAAGCAATACCAAATAGAAAAAATTTGAATCTATCAGTAATAAGTAATAAGCTCTTATCCCATTTTTTTTTTAAGTAACAATGATCGTTTTCCCCCGTAACCCTTCATATGTATAAGATTTTTAGAAAGAAATTAATCATTTCAAGTTTTTATCGATTCCATTCAAGTCACAAATACCTTACTCGTTTATCACTGTTTATACAAAATGGAAAAAAGTCACATACCAATGAGATGACGTTCGTACATTTTATTCATGCCATAATATGTTATTTGCACAGTACTGACATTGACCCATCTTAGCCTTTATATAATTGTTTTTGAAAAAATTATCTCTGAAAGATAAATTCAATTATTTCCATCTAATAAAATTCTTTCGGACTCATTAAATTAATTCGAGAGTTGAACACTATCTTTGGGAGGAAAAAATAATTTGATTCTGGCTCCACTGATGACTAATAAAAAATTGTTTCCGCTTGTTGAATCATTCCTCTCGTTACAATAATTATTTGCTCATCATCTTAATTAAGTCAAATGGAAAAATTACTCTGGGCAATGATTGGAAGATTAACTAAGGACAATTATAATCATTTTCAAACTTTTCAAATTCTAATAATGATCAAAAGTTTGTCATTGGACTTCAACTTCATTTTTTTCTGCTTGCAGCTCGCCACTTTGAGATTATAATTTCTTTTTATTTTATTGCAGTTTTACATCCGGGAAATTTCTTCTTTAAATTATTCGAGATGCCGAGCGCCTGGTACCGCACAAACACCCACAAAGTCTATGAGTGTGACATTTACATTGTCAACATCACGACAAGTGTACGAGGTATCAATGAACACGCAATTACGGAGTCTCGTATGCTCCCTTATCACTATGCAATAACTATTATTAGTCTTAAAACGATGACTGACTTCCTATACATAGCTGCTATCTGCTTGATCGAATTTAGTAGACGATGCAATAAACAAAGGAGCAAATAATGTTAAAAATTATTAATATATTAATTTCTTTACTCTCATTATCAATCAGTCCTGTAGTTATTAAAACAAGTTGAAAGAATCTAATTACGGATAAATTCACGCTTTTTTATTGCATGGACTAATAAATAAAGGAGATATAAAAGATATTCTCTGCAATTGTCACAATAAGCGATGGTCCTATCATTAGCGGGCGTTTCAATGATAAGAACTGGTTTCTCGATGAGTTGTTTTGTAACAAGTTATTCACGAATTTTGTTTACTCGGAAATTCCTCCAAATTTTCCTATTTAGATCCACAGAACGTCTGGAAAACGGAATAATTTTTCGTATTGAACTAATACTTTCAAAATTACGAAAGTGCAATGAACTTGGAAAAAAGATAAGTTTACTTTCCGAGCAAGGTGCAGTCAAAAGTGAAAGTTCAGAGCAAACATCAGGATGATTAGCAATGCTCGTCTACGAACCAAACAATGTTTTTCACAAAAGATCTCGTAAACATTCTAAAGTGAACGAACTTGTAACTAAGATATTGGAATGCAAAATATTTTAAGATTCAAACATAGGCAGATAAAAGATGTTTTGTTCTTTATCAATTCAGCATCAATTCTCAACATTTTTTACAAAAAAAAAATGAAATATTTCGTCTATTAGTGGCGAGAACAGAATTATGCGAGTGACTTCCATCTCAATTTGCGCTACAAGAGACCTTGAATCAAAACCGGTTTAAACAGCAAGGAAACTAAAAAATTAAAATAACCTACGTCCTTAAAATTGCTCTGAAAAATAAATATACAGTATTGTCAGATAATGAATTTAAGGCAGGAATTTTAAGATTTCTTCGGCCTTCAAACTTTATTCAAAATTCTCGAAGAATTCCTCGCCAATTTTTTGGGACTGAAGTGCTTTTAATGCAGTTAACTGTTGATATTCCTTTTCGAATCCAGTTCACACGATTAGAAGAATATCCCGATTATTATTACGCAATTTGCCTGTTACATAAAAATTCTGTGAGAAAGCATTGTGAAATGAAAGAATGCTGGGAATATGACTAGGTGTCCTGGATTCCTTGAGACCGCTATTTTTCCTATCTATGTGGATTGTACATGTATAGGTAGCGCATCTCGCATGCTAACCAGGTGCCTGCTGAATTACAGGTGCCGCTGTTACAAAGAGACTGTAGGTTAAAACTGTACTTTTTTCCTCTACTACACGCAGTGTGGAATTGAGATTGTAAAAGTCTACGAACCTGACTAAGTATAGAGCTGCTCAGCTGGGACTTGACAAGTAGCGATTTAAAGACCTCTCTCTCCACATTTCCACTTGTTGGTGAACAGATCTTCTCGTAAACCTTTCGGTAAAATGCCGGTATCGAACCTGCAAAAAAGTACATAAATCTGTTGATGAAACTGTATTCAAACATTTATGAAATCAGATGAGTTAGTTGGTCAATTAGCTCTTCCGTTTGCGTGTTCTGATAACGTCGAAATGATGTAGATTATTTCAAATTAGAAAATGACAGGAAACTGTTTTAAATTTTTGAATATTTTCAAGAAAAATGAGATTATTTTGAAAATAAATAGCATAGAGAATGGTAAAAAAAAATTTTTTTAATTAAAAAACCATGGGAGATAATTGAAAAATGAGAAGGTTCAAATGTCACGTTTATCTTTTCAAATATTCCGATAAAAATGCATACGTGTTCTTATGATACCAGAGCCACACGGCATTATTAAAATCTGTGAATAAATTTTCGCGACAACTGTTTCCTTATTCTTGATAAACATTATTACACAATGCATAATATTTTCAACTGAATTACCTCTTCCAAAACAAGATACACTTCAATGACACCTCACAAATTAAAATTACATTCTGTATTATATATCTCAATATTTGAATAACATCTACCTTTCAGATTTCGCAGAAATTCTTTAAAGCAAGTAGATTCGGATTATATTAATAGAGTAAATAAACTCCTAACATATGCATAACATGAGGTACTTTAATTAAAAATAAACAGTAGGGAAAGGTCTGTAGATAATTTTTTATTTACCGGACGACAGATCGGTTGACGCCATATTGGATCACTTGTAGATCATCCGGGATCCTGAAGATCGCGAGGACACAAGTGGGTGTTAGGGATTAAATTTCCTTTTGACACTGACAGTCACTCTGGACACGTGGTCGTTTGATCGCACGTTTTTTTCCAAGTTACCAACAAGTTTTGATAAACTTAGAACTGCAATTTTATCGAACATATGCCATATACCATTGCCGTATGGCGCAAGAACTGTTGAAGAACTGACATAAAACCAGTTGTTTCTCGCGCCACACTACGACCTCTCGTGGTTTCTCTCTAGACTAAATTAATGTGAAAGTACACTGATTTAACTCTTTTCTGGAATAAACAATTCTTAATTGACCTTTGGAGAGGATTCTTAGTTTCTTAGAGGGGCTGTAAAATTCAAAAGCGGGAACATCTCCGATGATTTTTTACCGTCCCTTGGAAAACTCATAAACTGAAAAATTTTTATTCAAAATTCAAATTTTGATCTTCATAAATTTGAACAACTTTCTGAAAGAATTTAAATCAATTTGTTTTGAGAGTTACAATACTTGAGAGCGGAAGCTATGGCAAACCACAGCTATTAACTAGATCAATCTTCGGATTGTTAACCATATATGATAATGAGTTCAAACGTTATATAGTTCTAGCTGCAAAATAAAATAAAGCATTATATTAACCCTAGCGAAAGCTTCGAATTGAAATTCATTCTGAACCAATCTGACATTTTCTGAATCATTCCGGAATTTGTGTCCGAACCAAACAGTTTCATTCCGATCTAATCCGAAGGAAGTTTTCAATCCAAGTTAATCCGGTCAATTCGAATGAATCCGTGTTTATCCGAATTTTTCGGAATGATTTGGATATACTGGATTCATTCGGATTACAAGTCAAGACTGATTTACAATGGGCCTCGGATTAATTCAAATTGAAAACTTCCTTCGGATTAGATCGGAATGAAACTGCTTGGTTCGGATACAAATTCGGGAATGATTCGGAAAATTTCGGATTGATTCAGAATGAATTTCAATTCGAGGCTTTCGCTAGGGAAGTTAAATAAATTTAAAGTAAAATGAATTAAATTTGTTTGGGACCTAAGAAAGATAAATTCAATTTTTAATTTTATCGTAGTTTATGAAACCTTTATTAAATCCCTCTAATTCAATTGTGTTTCAGCAATAAATAAGACAAAAAAGGGCAAATATTATAAAAATATCATCAATCAGATAATTCCCCTAAAGGATAAGGTTTCGGTGGTGGTCTTTCAGTTTTGAATTTCGCGAGCTCCTTTTCAAGGCCCGTAGGTCGGTTTTCTATCAGGCGAAGTTTTTGAGCAACCTCCTGCTGTATTATTGGTCGATATTTCTTTCCCTGTCCCAAGGCTTCCATATCGTTCAAAAATTCGAGTCTTTCCTTAATACCTTCGACAACTAGAAAGTAAAATTGCATTTTCTCTCATAAATATATTGATTTCTTATCGTAGAAAATATTTTCCATTTACTTACGTTCTTGGAATACTTCTTCGTCACTTGGTACAGGTGGCTGAATCAAAGCCCTGTGCAAAGGTTTAGGTCCATGTGGAGTAGGGGGCATATCTTTTCCGAAAGCCATCATATGTGCTAAATGTCGTTTCTTTTTCTCCATATCAGCTGCAAAAAAGTCGAATTTTAATTTTTCAAATCATGAATCTCTTTTTTTCAATTTCATTCAAAAGCAATCCAAACTTATAATCCGAATGAATTCAGTGAATCCGAATTAATCGGCATTAATCCGAACTTTAAATCCGAATGATTCCGGTCAATCCGAACTTTCAATCCGAATGAATTCGGTCAATCAGAACTTTCAATCAGAATGGATCAGAATTAATCCAATCTATCCGAATGATTCTGAAAAAATCGAATAAATTCGGACTCATTCGGATTGACCGGATTTATTTGGATTAATTCTGATTATTTCAGATTGACCGGATTCATTCGGATTACAAGTTCGGATTGATTTTGAATGGGCCTCGGATTAATTCGGATTGAAAACTTCCTTTGGATTAGATCGGAATGAAATTGTTTGGTTCGGATACGAATTCCGGAATGATTAGGAAAATTTCGGATTGGTTCAGAATGAATTTCAATACGAAGCTTTTGCTAGGGTAGTTCAGTCAATTTATAGAAAAATTCATACGTAAAGGAGAGGTTCTTCTATATTGTTCCCTTTCGTATGCACCATTGGCAATCATCATATCTTGAGAACGTTTCTTCCAAATGCTGGGATACATTACCTAAGGATTGAAAGCAATTTTAGCGAATTTTAATAATAAAATCGGTATTTTATTAGTTTAGAGTGAAATATTTTATCATTTCGATTTACTTCAGGTTCATTCGCTTTTTTCTTATATGTTTTGGGAGTATGAGTCGGCAAAGACTCTCCACGGTCCACAGCATTTTGAATTGACTTTCTTTGCATCATACTGAGCTTTGACTCTTCCATTAATTCTAGAATTAAAATTTAAGCAATTACAGTAGTTTGAAAATAATAAAAAATATTAAAGTAGATTATTATGGTATATACCTTTTATCAAATTTCTCGTCTCTTCACTATATTTTGCCCTTGGAGGATTGTGAAACGCACCGACTCCTACTCCCACCCTTTGCGCTTTTCGCTCCATATTTATAATGATCTTTAAATTAAAAAACACTAATACAAGTGATTTGTCAATAAATAAATGCAGGCTAATGAACGAAATTGGATCAAGAATTTATTGAATGAAGTAGGAGAGTTTAATCAAAGAACTAATATCTTTGGCTTAATCAACTATCACGTTTCTATGACAACAACTATAGATATAGTGAACGAGAAATTTTAAAATATGTTCGAAATTCTTTAGTTATAATTAATTTTGAAGCTCTGTACTAATGGAATAATTTGTTTAAACGTTAATACTCGAGAACATTTAATAATATCAATGAATATATCCCTAGGAATATAAAATGTTCATATGTGTTGTTTAATTTAATTAAGTAGATTACATATTATCATTTATAAAAATACGCGCCTAAGGTAGGCAACAGAGACAACACATCAGAACAGATGGAAAAGTTTTTGCAAGCTTTTGCCGCAAGAGTTCGTGGAGTCGCTAGTATCGCAAGCTTTTTATTTATTATTACTTCCAAAAATACAAAATACGTTGATATTTTTCTTTTCGTGAGAGATCTTTCGTTTATAAAATAACTGTAACTAGAATTGTGTTAGAACGTAAGAGTGACATTAAAAATGAATGAACCAAGCACATCTAAAGAAGATGCAACTAATCTTTGCAGAATGTAAGTATTTGCGTTTATGTTTCTACCTTAACCTTATCAGTTTCAGAAATTTGCATTTATTTGGTAACTTTAAAGTATTAGAACTTATTTTTATGTCAATGGTGAGTACTTTAGTATTTGCTCAATTCCATACGAAAATGCTTAACATATCTATAAGAAGTTCTTTATTATTTGTTATGTTTGTTGTCATATATGTTATTTATTCTTCCTAACCCGGTAAGAAGGAGTGTAATTAAATTGAATAGAAAGTATAAGTTGGAATATGGGCGATTTTTCAACTCTTTTAATCTAAAGCAATTGCGTTTTTGAACGTAAACATTTTAATTCATTTTACCGATTTACGTTTGTTTTCGTTTCAATCCTGTTAGTCCTGCGACCAAGAAGGAACACGTTCTAATTCTGACGGGGGTGATAGATTTGAAGTCAAGTTAATTTTGAAGTTAATTTAATCTCTCTTGAAATAAAATTATCAACATTTCAATATAGATTCAATCCTGCAGAATTGTTCTGGGTTAAAGTGTTGACAATTTAACTCAAATTCACAACGTTTTCAATTAAAAGCAGTACCGTTTTGGATCACTTTCGAAATCATTTTAATTCAATACACACCTTGTTACTGGGAACTTTTTTTGGAAAGGGGGGAAGTGGAATTTTAAACACCTTCAGCACAAACGATAGGCATGCAAATGGAATGTTAAGTCAAGTTTCCGTTTATATTAATATGGTTCTAGTTATTAATCTGTATAATTTACATATACTGAGGAATTCTCGTATTTTAGATGCAATGAAAATTTACGACGATACACTTGTCCAAAATGCGGTATCAATTACTGCTCAATCAATTGCTACAAGTCAGAAGCACATCAAGATTGCTCAGAATCTTTTTATAAAAATTGGGTAGAGATGGAAATGAAAGTCCGAGATTACGATCCAGAAAATAAAAAGAAGATGTTAGAAATTCTCGAGCGGTTAAAATTGGAAGCAGAAAAACCCAGTATATTGGAAGAGATTCTCAATGAGAGAGATGAAGAAGGTTCAGATGAATTGGATTCAGATGATGAAGAAGAAGTTAGTGTTTTATAATTTTAACGAATAAATCATCAATTCTTTTAGATAACTTTAATTTTCTTTGAAGAAATGTCACTCAACAAATTTTTTCTTTTTCCAGGGTCCATCTTTAGAGGAGCGAATTGCCAATGTCGATTTGGACAATGCCGATGAACTATGGTCGGTATTAACGGATGCTGAGAGGGAAGAATTCGAAGCAATAATTGAAAGTTACGATGTAGATAACATATTGCCTCAATGGACACCCTGGTGGGAGCAAACTGTTGAGAAAAGATTGGTACGAGAAGTTGATGAGATTCCACAGTATCAGAAACTGTGTCCTTCGTTAATCACACCACCTGAAATTAGTGGTCAAATGGTAATAATTGTAGATTATGATTCAGCAACTTTTAATTCAATTTATTTGACATGTAAAAGTTACATTTTTTCATCCAGAAAGCCTCTCCGTGTGTGCAGTTCAATCTGATGAATGTCATTTACTCCTATGCGTACACTGCACTACATTTTTTTGGTGACCACTTGAATTCAGCTAAACTAGCTACTCAGGTATTTCTCTACGTATGTGACAATATGAACGAAAAGAAAGTTTTCAACGACGCTGATTCTGCTCTTAGCGCCGTCTTTACACGTATTTTTGGGGTAAATATTTTTACATTTTATATGTATAATACTAAAATAATACAAAAGAAATGGTTTCAAATGCTCCACTTATTGATTTTACACTCCTATAACAATTTTTTTAATTCCAGGAATCAGATTTAATGGAAAGTGAAGAAAATAGGAGGATGTTGAGTATTAAGCAAGCCGGAGATCAAATATTGTGTGGCCCTGAGGAGGCAAACTGCTCTTATTACGTTAAAGCGGTTTTGTCTGATTTACACAGACTATTTTCTAAAGCCAAAGCAGAATTGAATTCGAATTCAGAACCTGCGAAGACACAATTTCCCAAAAAATTCCAAGAGTACAAGGACTTAAACAGAGTAGATCTTTCGAAAAAAAGTATTCAACTGCACCTAAAGAAATTAGAATTCTATCTCTCCTGGACAAATCTTTATGGGCAAAACTTGTGTGGGAAAAAGTTGTTTTTGCAGGAATCGAATATGGAATCTATTTAATTTACAATTAGAGATTTTTATAACCTTTTAATGAATGTAATGTTGTAAATAAATTCATGAAATATTTTTTACATTATGTATACTGTATCTAATTTACTCATTTTATTCTTAAGCTGACCTTTAGCTTATAAGCCTTTTTTGACATACTGGAAAGTAGATGTAAAACTAAGTTTTACAAGCAAATCAGCCCGTGACTGGTTACGTTTTTATTAGCCACTGTTAGTTTTTATAATATTTTTTTATAGTTGAGTGAGATTGAGTGTGTGCGGTGTGGGCTGTGGCTGAGCGGCTGACAGCGGCTGAGTCATTCGTATTTTTGAAGGTGGTGGTGGAGTGGTGGAGGGCGATCATATGAGTTGGTTCGATCTTCGATAAAGCACAAGGAAAAATGGCGGAGGACGAGAAGTTCTTCTTCTCGAAGACTGTCCAACATTTGGCCAGATCTTTGGCAAGAATTACACCTACGCCATGGGAAAAGGTAAGAAAATATTAATTTTGGTCACTTTATCTGTTAGTAATTGTTACTCAACAAGACACACTTTGTTAAAGAATGAAAAACACTGACGTTTCCAATGACACTTTTTAGGTTAGTTTGCACTTTGAACATGCATGAGCAAACCCACGAGTTTCCATTTGTCATTCTATTTAAAACTATGATATTTAACTGGATTATATACTATATTTTCAATGAAATCTGAACGTCTGGAAAATGACAATTTAAATAAGGCCCTGCCTATTGATTTATGCAATGGGTAAATCTTTCTTAGATAAAAATAGTATTGACGAATTTACACAATTAATCCTGTCAATATTACTGATAATTCCAGTTGTTTATATCCCGGTAAGAAGGAGTGGATTAAACTGAATAGAAAGTGGTTGGAATATGGGCGATTTTTCAACTTTTTAAATCCAAAGCAATTGCATTTTTGAACGTAAACATTTCAATTCATTTGAACGATTTACGTTTGTTTTCGTTTCAATCCTGTTA
>JAUESH010000020.1:19724345-19745788 GCA_032275165.1 Synergus magnus | reverse complement strand
AGCGCAAATACGCTGATTGAATCAGTGGTATACTTATAGCTGAGAATCAGTGAAATTCCACTGATTCAGATTAAGAGTGTATACACGTATTTTGAAAAAAATCGTATGTACTGTTTTAGAATTTGGGGTCTGTCTGGAAACAGATATCTTGCAAATTTTATCACGTCTAGACCCGAATTTTCGGGTCGGGTTTTTGCACATGCTTAGTTTCAATGCATCAATACATTAAATGGTTTTGATACATTTATATAATTTAAATAGAATTATTATTTAAACATGTAAAGTAAAGATTAAAGAAATTAAAGATTTTTCTATAAATTGGTGGTACAGTCGAGTGATGTATGCCTCAGTTGGTCTTATTGCGCAAATAACAAAAAGTATAGGAGAAATGACTGTTCCTGTTCTGATACAAGGCCTACGTGCACTTGACTCTCATAACTTCAGTCTACACATTAATTTTGATTGTAATGAAACGATTCAGTTAGGTAAATCTTTAATAGTAAGTTCGATTGTCTTTTTAAATATAACTCGATCCAATAGCACGTGAAAGCAATCTGTCGCTTTATATAATGAAATGAAATCTCATCTATTGTTATTATAAATACATAGTATAACACCTTTACCGTTGTTATCATAACTTCGCCAACATCAACTGTACATACATCTTTCTTTTTATTTTGGATGAAATGTATATTTTAATAAAATATCCAAAACTATGTAAAACTCGCTTTTTTCATTAAACCAGTTTTACGATTATTAATTTAGTGAACTGAGTTTATCAATTGAAGGGTGTCGCGGCATAATCATGTAAGCGCCACTTTTTTCAAAACAAGTTTTATTGGCATAAAAATTCTCTAAAATTCCACCGCACATTTTGATGAAATAAATTTGAACTTTGAAATTGTTTAAACAAATTGTTTATAAATGTGAGATACGGAAAAAATAGCGCCATTTGATTCTGCGGAAAAAATTTCATAAAGAGCATACATAGGACAATTTTTTGTCCCATCTAATTGGTGGTGACATAAATAAACAATAATTGTTTATATTTGTACTACCTTAACAATTGGGTACATAAAAATTTTGCGAAATGCACATAATTTATGTAATTTCTTTCGTAGAATCGAATGGCACTATTATTTTTTTCAGTATCTCGCTTGTTAAACAATTTGTTTGAACAAAAATTATTTAAACAATTGAATAAAAATAGTTTTTTTTTTCTTGAAAAGTCTTCTATTAGTTTTTATGCTATTAGCACGGCTATTACAAAATGAAGCCTAAAAAAACAATAAAAACAAAAAAAAATTCGATGGACTTACACGGTTTTAACCGCAGTCGATATTTGACGCTATGTATCTCGAAAAGTATAAACTTTTTCAAAATTTTGTTTATTGAGATCTGTAGAACTCCATC
This sequence comes from Synergus magnus, assembly GCA_032275165.1. Classification (NCBI taxonomy): domain Eukaryota; kingdom Metazoa; phylum Arthropoda; class Insecta; order Hymenoptera; family Cynipidae; genus Synergus; species Synergus magnus. The sequence continues at coordinate 19,744,375 of JAUESH010000020.1, read as the reverse complement.
AAATCTCAAATGTACTTTCTCATTTTTTTTTTCATTTTTAAGAATTCGAATTTTGAGAAGGTTTTATTGCTCTCCTGAACAATTTTTTCCATGGCACTTACATGGTTCTGCCGTGAAATCCTTCAATTATTGATGACATAAAATTTCAATAATCCCGGCCCAGCACAAAATAATGGGTAAGTGTTCAATTTAAAATAATTTATCCGCTTAAATAATCATTCCAATCATAAAAAACGCAATTTGAAATCAAGGCTATCCAATGAAAGAACACAACCTTCCTCACATGTAACATAACACCAGTGTATATTGTGAACTGGATAGATACATAATATTACAGTGGTGCATAAAATTCTATACATATCTTCTTCTATCTAAGGGTAAATTATATTTTGAATCTGTCCCTCACTCTACTTCATTCTGAGTCGAAGCGTCTTGTATAGCCCTTCTTCACATGGTTAAAAGCCATTAAAAAATTTAAATTACCAAATAGCAAGTTCTTTAAAAAATTCGCTTTGACTCAGAAGGATCTTCCCGATCAAATAAGCCTGAAAACTAAATCTCTTAAAAGCATAAACAAACTCTTAATTGTACTCGCGTAACGTATAATAATAATAATTCATATAAACTTTATTTATCCTCTTTTTTTTTTCTTTAAACGTTGCAAGAATTCTTGTCTCGATTTGTATAATATGTATACAGGCGTCACAATCAATGTATACAATGTACACAATCAATCATATTCGCGAACGTAATAAATGTTCACTATCGAAAAACCAATCATCTCCTCCATGCTTCGGATAGTGTTATCTACTTGTTTGAATGTACTTAGTATTTATGAATCTAGACGCCTAGGGGGTGTCGAATATCGTAAACGCACATCTAAAGTCATCTCCACAACTATTTCATAATTATCCATAGATTTATCATACATTATTATATTAGATATATTTATAATAACCGAATAGTGTGACAATCACAATCTTATCAGATATCGCCAAAACGACTTCGTGACTCTTTGAAGCATGTTTCAAGTTATGCCTACCTGCACATAATAAAAAGCATAGCAAATATGAATATATATTAGTTTTGTGCAGGAATGCACACATGAATTTGACTATTCGTGTCTCGTGCATATCGCATATGCATCCATTATTTTTGTTTTTTTGTTTTTACTCTAAATATGAAATACATCGTACATCGTCTTTACCTGTATTGCTGAGTTCTTGTCTTTCGCGGCAATTAAAAAAAATCTGCAATGTTTAAACTTATTTTCAAACTCCGAACATTCAATCAATCTTTCCAATGAAGGCAGCATATAGACGAGAAATATTTTAATGTATGAATATCGATAAAATCCTAGTCTTTGTGTGTAAACTTAATTGAAAAGGATAATTAAATGGTCGCAGTCTAAGATCAGGCTTCAACAGTGCAAATATAAAACTAAACAGAATTAAAAGGATTTAAAGAACATGATCAGATGTCAATGAATTTTACGAAAAACCCGAAATCTCAACAAGGACGACACGCAAAATCTAATCAAGGTACCAGATGTGGTAAATCGCCAAAGCGGCTTATTGCACTCAGGCTAACTTGAACAACGTCGAATCAGATAGAAAATAGTTCAAAGAAAGAGCTTTCTCCGACATCATTATTATAATCTTTTCTTTATTTATTACATTCCTTCGCATATACGCGCGACTTTTTAGTTTTATTAGCTTTTAAAGACGTGTAATATCTACACGACAATCGAAAAGTGTAAAATTAGACTCTCACGTGAATCCACGTGACGCTTATACTACAATTCATCCGCTCGAAATCTCCACTTCAATGTTTAAATATCTTAGATATTTTTTTTTTATATTCAGCATATAAAAATTTATCTTGACCAACTTTATTTTTGTCCCATGTAAGTCTTCTTTTTAAAACAAAATGTTTAAATTTGATTTACTAAATGTAAAGGTTTCGATCGGATTTCTTGGAAGTTGTGCAAGATTTTTGTCTATGTCCTATCGACGTAAAAATCAGTCATCAGTGCGCGATCACTGTTGTCTTAAAGTCTCAACAAAGAGTTTGTTTCTATATTCATTGGATCCTTAACCATTAAAGGTTTCTTACAAAGTTCGACCAAGACGAAAGCTTCGAGCGAAGATGTTCTCGATTGGTATATTTGGTTACACAGTTTCGGCTTAACTTGCACGTCGTAAGTCGATTAAGTAGCAAACGATAAAGAAGGCTTATCACGGTTAGAAAAATTTACAGTTTTTATAGAAGGCTTTCAACTTTCTCTTCTGTAAAACCGAGTTCCAGCCGCAGGCAACAATGAGATTTTGGTTAATTTAATTGAGTAAAATTGAATTACAAACGAACAAGTTTAAGAATTAATTAATTGATTTCTGGAACTTTACATTTAAAAATTAATTTAAAAAAAAGATTTATATTCGTAATTACACTCAATTCTTGATTTACTTTCCGTTTCAGTCATGGCTGTAATCGGATTAGAAGTAAAGCAAGAGTTTGAAACGTAAACAAACTGCGCTATTGACAATAGATTCGTGCAACTCGTGGCGACCGACGCAAATTCTATGAATGAAATAAATCAAAGGCAATAATATCAAGAATTGAATGTATTAAGGTCGTAAAACCGTATTATTTTAAAATCTAGAAAAAAGTTAAACTCTCTTTGATGCCTTTGAGAAAGATGAACTTTTTTTAAAACCGATATTCGAACGTGAATCTCAATTCAAGCTGCAAATTTTTAGAGATTGAATCAGTAAGAGGTGAGGACACCGGGAGGAGTGGGTACGACAACAGGTTGTGGAACGACTGAGGGCGCGGGTGGCGCCAGTGGATGTCCAACAAGAACAGGCAACACTCCAGGTTGTGGAATTGCTGAGGGAGTGCTAACTTGAGTAGGTGGTCCCTCGGCGGCGTGCTTCCTCAAATGTCTCAACATATTTCCCTTCTCAACGAAGGTTTTTCCACAGTCGGGACAACTGTGTGGACGCTCATCGGAGTGAGATCTTCTGTGGGAAACTAAGTGACCTTTGCACATGAAATCTTTGGGGCAGAGGTCGCAGCGGAAAGGTCTTTCCGCATTACTTCCCTTATTGTGGGATCGCATGTGGAACAGCAAATTGCCTTTTAGAGGGAAGCTCTTTCCACATTCGGTGCACACGAAGGGACGTTCCCCGGTGTGACATCGCATATGATTAACGAGATGTTCCTGTAAAAAAAAGAGAGAATTATTCACAATTCTGTTTGTAAATTAGTATAATAATTGAATCATTGTCACAAAATTTAAGCTTTGATGTCCCTACCATATATCACAAATTTTAAGCCTTAAATAGGTTCTTTTTAATTTTGTATACACTCATACACTTATTTAAATGTTATCTACTAAAGCCCATTAAAAAAATTAGGTTAAAACATTTTTTAATAATAATTATTCAATAAAATCGTCCATGCAATGTTTCCCGCGAGCTGTAGTACGCGTATAATATTCCTAGTGTGTCAATAATAATGATACACAAAAACTGTTTACCTTTCGGGTGAAGGGCTTGGAGCAAACATTGCAACAATGTGAAGAATCTCCGGTATGTTGACGGAGATGATTATTGAGATGTTCTTTCCTGGTGAAGGTCCTCTGACAGAATTCACATCTGTGTGGTGATTCACCAGTATGGATACGAACATGATTGGTCAAGTGCTCCTTGCGGGTAAAGGACTTGGAGCAGAAGTGGCACCTATGTGGTGACTCGCCTGTGTGTTGACGCACGTGATTGGTCAAGTGTTCCTTCCGCGTGAATGATTTGGTGCAATACTGGCACTTGTGCGGTGACTCACCCGTGTGCTGTCTGACGTGGTTCACCAGATGATCCTTCCGCGTAAAAGCTTTCGGACAGTATTGACAGCGGAAGGGTGTCTCTCCTACATTTTTACAACAATTTTCAAATTTAATTCGTCATTCAGATATCGGGGCAATCTGCACAAGGAAAATTTTACCTGATGCAATGCATTCAAAACTTTATAAAATTTTGATGCAACGCACCTAAGGAAAGACAACTTGTGCAGCGAAGCACTTTATGCGTCAAACATTGCAAATTTTTTCAAGTCTTTAAATTGTGTACTTCCGTGGCGATCACCAACTCCCAAAATTAGAACCAAATATTGATTTTCTGTTTCTTTTATTACGTATTATCAGATGAACCATAAATAATAATTTATAATTGTTCCAAGTATGTAGATTCATGATCACCACGATTTCCAGTTAAGCAAATAAAATCCATTTTAAATCTACCCAGTTAATGATTTGCACATAAGGACTTTGGTAATGATTGATAGAAACTAAATCTTGACACTGAAACAAGACTGACTAGCTAAAAATGATTGAACTGCCTATGAACACAATTTGTTAGGAAGGCAAGGACACATTGCAATGCGGGGGAGGTTCATTTACAAAAGGATGGTGGTAAGGATGATGGTAAGCATGTATGAGAGCGGTGTATTAGGCAGAATTGTGAATGTCTCTTGTGTTACAATGAAATATCAAATGATTAAGTGTGCATGACGATAAGAACGTCAATTTAGACACGATGAGATAAGACAATGAGACAAAATGTTTAGATGTAAGACAATGATTAAAATGTTGGGATGTAAGATGATGAGGCAAAGTGGTGAGATTGTAAGACGATGAAGCTTACTCGCAACATCCCAAGAACCGTTTTTGTTAGGAAATTAATTAGCATGCAGTTTGCCACATTGGCGAGACAGAATAATGTTTTTAGAGCTCGGGTCTGTGGCGATCGAGGATCGACCAGACTAACCGTACGTGCGTTATTTACTAAGTCAGATATTCTAGTCCCCAAAGTTTTAAACTTCCTGACCTCTAATCACAATTGTGACTACTGTTAGAGACAAACGTTCTAGTTGGATGCCCGTGAAGTGAACATCTGCCAACCGCTCTCACCTGTGTGTTGGCGGATGTGGTTAACAAGGTGTTCCTTTCTGGTGAACGATTTGGAGCAGAAGCCGCATCGGTGTGGAGACTCACCCGTGTGCTGTCGAACGTGGTTCAGGAGATGCTCCTTTCGCGTGAACGTCTTTGAACAGAAGTCACAGCGATGTGGTGTCTCGCCTGTATGCCACATTATGTGGTTCGTGAAGTGCTCCTTCCTCGTAAACGACTTACCTGCATTAACATTAACAAACAAATCCAATATCGTCAAGTTTTAGTATCAATCATCAATAAACATATATAAAAATTTTATCATATTTTTTTAGTATCAGAAATCATTCAAACTTATAAGCGAATAAAATCTCCACTCTGTAATGTTTCTGAAAACTCAAATCGATTAATAAATGTTATATGTATAATTCTTTCATCTATTGCAAAATGTCTACCCCAATAAATGATTGTTTTATATTTTAATAAATAATAAATCATGAAGTCGAATATTTAAATATTGACAAAATTGTCTACTTATTGTTTAAACTTAAGGGGGGAAACCACATTAGGAGGTCCAAAAAATCGTTTTTTTTTTTATTACTTGAATTTTTGGTATAAATATTTCAGAATACTTTCCCAAAATTTCAAAGCGAAAAGAGCTATTGCAAGCTCAAAATGATGCTTATGAGGAAGAAGAGGGATTGTTATATGGTGCTAGAATCGCTGATAAGAACTCTACATTATTGAAAACTTCCAAATTTCTAGTTTTCGGAATTTTTTTTCAGACGCGTTTTTCTCGAAACCACTTTTTTTCAACTCACGTGCATTCTAGCTCAGCGAATTATTGACCGATTTTTAAAAACCAAAGTTATAATTGTTCGTTATTAAATTTTAAGATTTCTTTTTTTTTTTAAACTAAAAAAAAGGTGAGTTTCAATATTTTTAAATAAAAGTTAGTTCATCTAATAAGAAAACATGTAAATGATGATAACATGATTTTTTGCTTTCAGGTGATTTTTGAGACCTCCACACTGCACGTGAATAAGGACGGCGACGAACCTCCATGTTTAACACCTTCAAACTTTGAATATTTTCATTAAAACTTCTTGAAAAAATGATGTCTTCTTTTTTCAAAAATTTTTTACTCTCAGAATATTTCAGAATATAATACTTACCTTATATTCTTATTAAGAATATATCTATTAAGCAAATTGAATTTATTTAAACTTAAACTTAATTGAAAACTTAAAAAAAAAAAATTGTAACCAAAACTAAACAGAAACTTGAAAAATGATCTCATCTTTGCGAATTAGATTTTACATGTAACTTACCACAAATCTCGCATCGAAAGGGAGTGTCATTGGTATGAGAGCGCATGTGATTGGCTAGATGTTCCTTACGAGTGTACTTTTTTCCACAAACTTGGCAGTGATGCGGTGTTTCTCCAGTGTGCCACATCACATGATTCATAAAGTGTTCTTTTCGCGTAAAGCTCTTTTTGCAGATATCGCATCGATGCGGAGTTTCGCCAGTGTGTTTGCGAACATGATTAACCATATGTTCCTTGCGAGTGAAGGTCTTCGCACAATATTGACATCTAAAAGGCAAGCCGATAATTCCAAAAAGTACAAAGATTTTTAAAGTAAAATTAAGACAATGACAGTCCTAAATTGTTAAAAAAAAAAAAAAAATAATCCACCTGTATGGCGTTTCTCCAGTGTGGCATCGAGTGTGATTGTCCAGATGCTCCTTCCTAGCAAAGCTTTTACCACACACTGTGCAATTGTATGGCTTGTCAGTTGCATGGCGTTTCATATGGCGTTCCAAAGACGGTGCATTGGCGAAAACGTGGAAGCATACTGCGCAAGTGAACATAGATCCTCCTAAATGACACTTTCCATGGCGGGTTAAATCATTTGCATTCGAAAAAGCTTTTCCACAGACCTGAAGGAAGGAAATAAAAAGATGAATATTTTTACCGATTCAATCGACACCCAGGAAACGGAAAGGAAAAATTGCAAAATATAATCACCTGACACGTGAATGGTTTTCTCTCCGTGTGATACCTGCGATGTACAATCAACTGGTACCGGAACTGGAAAATTTTTCCACAAACATCACAGTTGTGGCTTCCCACTGAAACAGGAGAGGCACTAGGTCCGGGTGTAGCTTCTCCGTCGTTCGTCTTTATGTCGAATTTGTTCAGCTGAACTTGTTGCACTATGGGAGTTCCATTTTGGATTGTGGTAACTGTCTGCGTAGGAACCGTTCCTCCAACTAAGGTCGTTCCTGCAGCTATTTCACTCTGTAGCTTTCCGAAAACTTCATGATAGGCTAAGAGCTGATTAATGTCCTCGACATTCACCTTGTACATATTTTGTACCATCTCAACACCTAATGTTTTAGCCAAATCTTGTTCGTTTCCAGCACTGATTTTCACAACTGAGCCATCAGCTGTTCTCACATCCATCATGTGACCACCGGGTTTTAAATCTGGAACTTGGAACCTAAAACAAAGAAAATTCTTTAACAAAAATTTCAGAGAATCCTTTTCTAATTATTAAATATTAATTTTAAAAAACCTACTGCGCCATATTAAGTTGTCTCATATCCTCCTTCTTGTCCGAATTTTTCTCGGAATTATTTTGGTTCCCACTGTCACCTCCAGAACCACTAATATTGACGCCAATCTGTTGCTGTTGTTGCTGCTGCATCAGGCTCTGGTGTAAATCCTGAGGAGCTTGCAACTGAAGATCGCATTGCACCTGGCAATGTACCTGATTGTCACTGCAACGTTCCGTTGTACAGCTTCCATTCTCGTCCTTAACCTTATCGTCTCTCTGGGAATTCTGATTCTGCCCAGCTTGTGCATTATTCTGGGCATTCTGGTGATTCTGCATCTGATGATGTGCTTGTTGTTGTTGTTGTTGTTGCTGCTGTTGGGATTGCTGTTGTTGCTGCTGATGCAACTGCTGTTGCTGTTGTTGGGACTGCATCTGCTGCTGCATCTGAGCATGCGCAGCTTGTAAATGACTCGTTGGAATATGACTTCCGTCCAGATTCAAACCAGGAAGAGAAACTGGGATCTGCTGAAAGAAAGATTCAATTATATATTTCCACTAGGTTACTTTCAAGCTTCTAAACTTGCACTTAATAGAAAATCTAGTTTCTGACAAAAATCAAAAAAATATTTGTATAGTCTGCGCCATGCAAGCCGGACACATCTCATCTGCATTTTCTGTTATTATTTTTTAAATATTTTTAAAATGCAGAATTGATCGATTCGGTGTCAACTCGCAGTTGTCTACAGTGCAAGATAATTACATGCATCTACGTAAACAAACCTGTGAATTGGACTGCAACGAACTGTGATGACTGCTGGTACTAACAGGAGGTTGATGATGATGATGCGAAGCTGTGTTCTGATGATGGGAACTGGAGGCCAAGGCCATCTCCTGGTTGAGTGAGGATGATGACTCTTTAGAAGGAGCTTCCCCACCTCCACCACCTCTATGCGAGGAGTTATGGTGGGGATGGTGGTAAACTGAGACCTGGGGTATTGGTCCAGGAAATAGATTGGTGAGGACCCAATATTTGGCTACTGAGGAAGCTAACGCTACTGCAGTACCTACACGCAGGTCCGCAGACGAATGCGGGGTATTCCCTACATTTCCAAGACTGGTCGCAGTAGCCAAACCACCAGGGTACGAAGGGCGACTGCCTTGAACTGCATTTACTTCCTACCGATATACATTCAGACATTTGTACAACATCGATAGGGCATGCAGTAGCATGCAACAGGCTTTAGTCCAATCAACAAATGCTTGAATTCAATTCACATTATTTCATTATCAGTGGTTTTTTTTTTAATTTTTAAATTATCAAAATCTTTTTCTACAAGTTCATAATTTAGGGTGTTGGATCCAAATTCTAATCTCAAAACTTGATTTCCTGGTTTTTCTCAACAAATATTATAATTAAATATTTTTATCGCTCTGTAGCGGTGTTCAATTTTTAAATGGAAGTATGCGTATAGATCGAAAAAGACTGTAACTTCAATGTATTTTTTTTAATAAAATGAAAAGTTAAGGGCATGTGGTAATTACCATAAGAGCAAATCTATTTTTCGCAACTTCACGCTCACAATAATAAATATTTTTTGCTAAAACTAGGCCACTTACCTCCGTTTCGTTCAGACGAAGGTAAATGGCCTAGTTTTAGCAAAAAATATTTATTATTGCAAGCGTAAAGTTGCGGAAAATAAATTGCTCTTATGGTAAAGTATCACATGCCCTTAAAATTTCGAGTTTAGATTTCAAACTCCTCATTTTGTGCAAAAAGGATTAAAAGCAAATACTTTTTCGCTCTATAGACAAACTTTTAGTTCAAAAGAGAAGAGTGCTAAAGAGAGAAAAAAAATCTAATTATAAAATTTGTTGAATAAAGTGAGGAAATTGAATTTTGAGGTGAGAATCTGGTGCCAACACCCTTAAGGCCATGTATTACTTATTCGATCCCTACCATGCCGACATTTTTTTCTCTGCAACATTACTTCTAAATTTATTGAGATATCAAATTGAAAATGTCTAAAATTCAAGAAAATATGCTAAGGTACCTTTATCTGCTCCTAAATGTTTATTAAAATTTAAAAAAAGTTCAAAATAATTCTTTTTTATAAATGTAGATATTTAGGACCAGATAAACGTACCTTAATGCTTTAATTTTAATTATAGAAATTTTTAATTTGATAATCTCAATAAATTTAGAAGTAACGTTGCTGAGAAATAAATGTCAGTAAGGTAGGGATCGGATAACTAATACATGGCCTTAAAACCTAATTAATTGAGATTCTTTGGTTTTCCGATGCAGGGATTCGCATTTAATACTGAAAATCAGAATACTGCAGAAGAATTTTTGTTAGTTAAAATCAAGGAAAAGTTAAAGGAACATTTAAGAAAAAGTTGTTAGTAAAGTAACTTTTTATGTAAATATAAAAAGATGTCCTATATACTAATTTAAAAAAGTAAGTTATAATTGCAATTTATGGTCAACTGAGTTTAAGTATGAATTTTAAAGTTACAGGAAATTCTACAACTTATCTGACTTAATGATATAATGCGCATTTATAATTCGACAAAAAGCCTGTGGAAAATCGAGTGTTAGTCTCACCTCTTGCTGTGCCTGCGTAGTCGCTGGCAGCGCATGCTGCTCGCTATTCATTTTTGCTCACTCAATGAAAACCACCTGTCAATCTCTTCAGATAGTCTCCATTTTTTGCTCTAAAAGTCAAAACAGAAGGAGAATTTAGCTTTACAGAAAAAAACGCGTTTCAACAAGTTATTATCTTATATTTGAATTTCTCCAATGTGTGTTCCCTACCAGGAACTTAAATTATTACTTTCAGCCTGGCAAAGCAATGATTTAAAAAAACCGATGCTTACGGAAGCTATAAAGAAGTAAATTAAGTTCATCATGTAAATGTACAAAAGATCGCTTAGAAGAAGTTAAACATATAAAATATTCCAATTATTCCGTCCATTTTTCTGAAAAATATCTATAAATAGACTAACAAAATTTCAAGGTCAACGCTTTAAAAAGAAGCGAGATGAAGCAGATGATCTTCCAAACAAAAGATTTTTTTGTATCAGAGTAGTGATAAACCAATTGGAGTAATTAGGATATAATATAATAAATTCACCCCTAAGTTGCACGTCAGAATGAAGAAAAAAAAATTATTTACTAAGAACTCATGAATTCCAGACTCCTGAAGCATTTAAAACATCTACACATTCCTTTTGTGGAATTTATACAACTTTATACCACAATAAAAAATAAGTATTGTCGTCGGAACCACGTCGGAACAACATAAAAGCAGAAAAATAACCTCAACTTCTCCAAAAGTACCGACAATCTCAACAACAATAATTGATATTTTAGTCTAAAGAACAAGTTCCGAACTGACTTTGCATAAGGATGAACTCGAAAATTTTCCTTACGGCTTATTCTGAAAGCGGGAAGGTGACTCATCAGATAGCATCTCCCGGAACCGAGTCACCTCCAAAAAAATAAAAATTCGGAGCAAAGGTTCTCCCTTGGGGGAAAACGAAGGGATAAGCCAGGAAGGGCGAGATCGGGCCAAGGCACCATCTTCTGGTCTGGTCGTGTAGTCAGACATTCAGGCAAGGCACGAACAAGTTAGGGGCAACAAGATCAAACAAGATGGTGGAGCCTCGATTTAGGAATGAACATTAGCAGCAATAGGAGACATATCTCTGGCAGGAAATGCCTGCAAGGAAATATCTGGCAGGACATTGGTAGGACTTGATGACTTTGAAAAATGGACTCACGTGGTGAACTCCAGGGCGGATCTGGCATCACGATTCTGGTCTTGATTGAAGCAGGGGGGACTCCTCCGTCTCTCCTCACCAGCGATGCCCACAAGCAAAATCCTCACCACCTGCTTTCAAACGTTTGGAAACCGCGTTCAGAAACCACACCACGACACGCACTTTCAGAATGCGATTTAGCTTTTTCAGTTCGCGATAATTTCAGTGAAACTACTCGCACATATTCACTATCGAGTTCAGAAAATACGCTGTGCCTGTCATGGCGTCCCACTGACTGCCCTCTGCTGCCCTCGTCTCCCCCGCACGAACACTCTTGGATGGCGGGGTCCCCCGCGACAATTTATGACTATAAGCGGCTTCATAACGGGTTTCTTAGTCGCGAAAATTATGGTTTTATTAGCTTTTTCAGACGAAAATAACGAAAATTAGGCGATTTCAGCGGTCAAAAAGTGGAAAATAAGGATTTTCCAGTTATTAGGAGTGCGCGCGCACCCGGAAGTTGCGCGCGCATCTGACAATTTGCTAATGCGCAGATGGCACGAAGATTTGAATTTATTATTTACTTGAACTAATTTTTAGTCATTTATTTTACATTAGTAAGGTATCGTACATCAATTACGTAATGGCACGAAACAATAAATGCCATGATAACTTGATTGAGACAATGTTTTTTTGCCGAAAAACTAAAATTCCGATTGAGAAAAAATACCGAAAAAATTATCCGAAAATTCAAATTCCTGAATGAAAATAATATTACTGAAAATGTTTATTAACGAAATTTAAACATACCGAAAATATTTATTAACGAAAGTAGAAAATGATCGAAATTTCAATTTCCCGAAAATACAAAATACCCGAATTTTCAAATTCCTGAAAATAAAAAAAATATATTTTTTTTTTAAACATTCTAAATTTTCGTACACAGTTTGTGTTCAAAATTTCTTCAAAATTTTTGTTTAAAATTTCTTTTCAAATTTTCTGTTCAAAGAAATTGTTCTTCAAAATTTGGAATAGAAATTTTGAAAAAATATGTTGGAGAAATTTTAAACAAAAGTTTTGAAGAAAAGATGTGAAATAAAAATATTGAAGGAAATTTTAAACAAATGTTTTGAACACATTTTAAAAAAAATGTTGGAGAAATTTTGAAGAAACTTTGAATAGAAGTTTTGAACAAAAATTTTTAACATTTAAAAGAAAATATTTTTTTTTTTATTTTCAGAAATTTGTATTTTTGCGAATTTCAATTTTTTTGAAATTGAAATTTCGGGAATTCGAAATTTCTGCAATTTTTTACTTTCGTTAATAAATATTTTCGGTAATATTATTTTTATTAGGGAATTTGAAATCTCTGGAATTAGCATTTTTCGCGAATTTGAATTTTCGGGAATAATTTTGTCGGTATTTTTTCTCATTCCGGATTTTGGTTTCTCGGCAAAAAGATGTTGTTCCACTTGCTTAACTTTTAATAATTTCAAGAAGGAAAAATCAAACAGAAAATCAAATTGTAATAAGGGAACTAGTAATTTCAAGTGGTAGTCGAATTTTATTTGCACATAATTAAATTATATTTAAACATTAACGTTCCAAATAATTTACTATTTTTTTAGTCTTAATTTACATTATATTCTAATCATTTCCATTAATTTCACATGAAGAAGGAAATTAACAAATACATCGACTGTTTCATATATTTTTTGCTTCCTCATAGAGGAAGTTTTGTAGTCGTTACATTTTTCAATATTTTTAAAATAGTTCATTTAGACTTTCCTCAGTTGATAAATTTGTAATACAACATTTTAATCAATTGAGGAAAAAATTCCTTGTGTCGAGATATTAGACATTTATCAACTGAGGAAAGCTCAATTAAACCATTTTAAAAATATTGGAAAATTTGACGACTACAAAGCTTCCTCTATGAGGAAGCAAAAAATATTCCATCACGTAAAATAAAATTTTTTTGATTCAAGAAATCGTCAATGAGAGAGATGCAGAGGTATAGAATTTCTTTAATCTTGACTTCAGAAAACTTCAGATCCACGCTGACCACGCAATTGATATCCACAATATTCTTGATGAGGAGCCGCTGACCGATAGACAGAACTTAGAAGTGTACGACGGCAGAGCTGGTAAGAAAATTTGTATTAATTTTACAAAAACAAGTTTTTATTATATTTTAATATAAATAAAATAAATCTTTCATAATGCAACCTCGAAAAACGAAAAAAACATTTGAAATTATTTCAGTAGTAGAGAAGTTGATATCATCATTCATATTTTTAAATAGAATGTATTAATAATAAATTATTTAATTTTTTATGACATAAGAAACTTTTTAGTTTTTCACATTAGCTTTGAATTTTAATTATTTGAGAACTTATAGTCGAAAAATCAATTTTACAAAACTTACAAAATTAACATAACAATTGTAAAATTCAATATATTGAAAAACGCTTTGAGATATTGGTTGTGCAAATAAGCCCTACAAATTTCATCAATTTATCTACAAATAGAGAGAAAGAGAGAAAAAAGAATTAAATATATTTTTTAATATTAAAAAAAATCGTTAATGCTTCCTCTATGAGGAAACAAATGCATTTGCAACTTCATAATGAGGAAGCAAAATGCTCAACAAAATAATGAGCACAAAAAAATATAAATACAGATAAATGAAACACCCGAGATCGAATTCACAGCTAGTTTATTTTAATCGTATATCCGATAGTCGCTGAAATGTATACTAAAATATTAACCATTATTTACAATACTATATACAAAAGACCTACTGGTCAAAAACTATGCGTACAAAAGTCATACCCAGAATCATTATAAATACAATCAAAAACGTCCTCTTCATTCTCTCGAAGACATTCCCATGTAAACGAGGATTCCGCGTTTCTATTTGAAACTGATCGTCCTTTTCCATATAAAAAAAAGAGGAAAACTCAGCTACCACGAGAGATCTGCACGCTCGGGAAAATGAGAGACAAATAAGAATCGACCACTTTCTTTTTATACAAAAATCTTAGGCTTATTTGGTATTTTCGCAAACTCGTTTTACTCTCATATAATCTTAGGTATGTTAAATATAGGTCTCCTGTACATTTATATCAAGGGACTCATATATTTACGTAAAGCTCTCAGAAAAACGGTTCGTGAAAAGGCGACCGTCTTGCAACAATTCGATGAATGCAACCTCACTTTCAATCTGAAATGAAGTTCCTAAGTTTAAACTTCTTCTTATAATAAATACATTACTGTATAGTGAATAGTACAAAACCTGAAACTGTATTAAACACTTGGTCAGATTGAAAGTTAGGGGCTCGATTCCAAGATATGTTGTACGATATGCTAACGCTTAAACCTAATCAAATCGGCAGTATACTGCAGATCAAATCTCTGGTCATGGAAAGAATAACAGTGGAGAGTTTAGTTCTCGAAACTGGAATTTACAAGTCTGAAATCACTATAGTACATAATTTTCGAATTCTGAAAGCAGAATCCAGAAGAAGAGATTCGGAAGAAGGAATTTGGAAGGAAATTGGAAGGAAGCGTAAATTCACAATTCCGTGGTGATTTCATCTTGAGGTCGGAAACCCAAAATCGTGAAATCGTCGATGAGGTAGTCACGACCTGGCGACCACTCAGACAAAATGGTGTAGTTGGCAGCTTCCATTGTACTCTCGAATTCCCACTGAGGACTTAATTCATGATCAAGTTCGCTCGATTCTTTATTATTATCTAAGTGGTTGTTATCTCTCAAAATCTCAGGGTTGTAGGCGTGATTAAAAGGCGAAATAGCGAGTTCTTGAAGATGAGACTCCATAGGTTTCGAGAGCTTGTCTTTAGAATATACCAAAGGTGTCGATTGCCCAATTGTAGATCCGTTCAGGCTGAGTTTCTCGTTGTAAATACTGGAGCTGTTTTGGCCTAAACTCGAGCATACGGGGCTATCTTTCGTGTACCCTAGGCTTGAACTCGATGGACTAATACTAGATTTATCGCTGGCTTGGAATGTCGTGAGTGGAGCGTTTGCTTGGAACGTTGTGAGATTCGTCGGTGTCGTCCTAGGCTCGAAGGTTTTATAGGGCTGGGATATCGAAATTGGCTGAGGAGTTGCTATTTGAACCGACGTTGTTGGTTGTTGGAGGAAGGTTACCAGCTGGGCGACCTATGAAATAAAGACAATTATTATCAATAATCAGTATTACCTTAAGTTTTTGAAACTCAACTTGGAATTGGATAAAGGTTTTGCAAGCAACAGTATGAGACTATTCAGGGCTTATTGTAAGTAAAATCTAAAGTAGATTCCATTCCCCCTTATTCCTTCATTCATGTACGTTTTCAAACTGAAAGATTAAATTCTCTAGTGAAACTAAACTTTCAAACTTTAATAATTGAAATCTCCCTTAGAATAAACCCTGCTAGAGTTCAAGAGTAGTGAATTCTAACTTGCTCAACTCACCAACGTCTCTTAGAGACTTGCATGTAAAAATTGAAAAAGACTTTAGGTGAAAATGGATTGAATTGCAAATTGATTTGAGAAAATTATCGATTGATTAAACTCACTTGAGGAGAGCTGTGTCTCTTGTATCTTCGGAGAAGTCGCTCTGCCCAAGCAAGAAGCCTCTGCCAGTCGTCTGGAGGCATTGGTATCTCATCGTCTCTTCTGTTGATCAGTACAAGGATCCTGGCAAGATCTCGGAGAACGGGCCTGGAAATAAAATTCAAATTTTTATTGATGCTTTTAAGAAATGTTGATAGTTTATTTTTATTATTTTATTAGATCTGTATTATTATTACCTGTAGGCTTGAATTCCAACTGCTCCATCGCCATTGCTTCCTGAGTAGTGTAACTCTCTGACCTGTCTACGAGTGTCATTGAGCATTGAAAGAAATGTGTTTCCCTCTCCCCTGAGGTTCGCGAGGTGCTTTAAAAATTCTCTTCTCTCAGCACTAACAGAACAAAAAAAAGATTAAGAGGTTATTAATTGTGTCGGTGTTTTTTTTTAATCCTACTAGCAAACCAACACGTGTGCTACGCGCGCGATTATTTTTTTCCTTCTTACAATTCTATTTTATCTAGAAATATTGTTCCAACTAAAAATAACAATAAACATTACAAGTTTCTTGCATACAGAATTATTTTCAATGCAAATGAATCAATATTTTAAAACTCTTTATAATTTAAAATACAATCAATATAAAAATTCGTCCATTTGAACGTAACAAATGTTTGAATCATAATTTTATTGAAATCGCTTTAAATTCCTTAAAATCAGTTCAAATCTCTTAAAATCCTTTAGGAAATCTTGATATCTTTGAAATCTTGTAAAATTTCTTAAAATCCCTTTAAATTCCCTAAAATCATTTGAAATCTCTTCAAATTCCGAAAAAATCTCTTAAAACTTTAAGATCTCGTGTAAGCTCTGGAAAATCCTTAAAATCTTTGGAGTTCTTTTAAAATCCAGGGTGGCCACAAGATTCAATTTTTCAATTTCCCTGACATTTCCCTGACTTACAGACAAATTTCCCTGACAAAAGAGTATTAAAAATGCGAATAACGAAATCTTTTCAATGAAATCTTTTTAAGTCCCCTAAACTTCTACGGAATCTTTTAAAAATAGAAAAATCTCGTAAGATCCTTTAAAGTTCCACGACAAACTTTAAAATCAGTTTACATAATTTAAAAATCGTAAAAATCTCTAAACTTCACGACAACCTTGGAAATCTCTTAAAATTCCTTGATATTTCTTGAAATTCCTAGAAACGTCTTAAAATTTCACGAAACCTCTTTAAATTTGTTAATATTCCATGCAATCCCTTAAAGTTTCGCTAATTTTTTTTAATTCCTCAAAATCATTTGATATCCTTTCAATTCCACGAAAAACTTCAAAATCTTTTACAATTTCTAAACATCTCTCAAAAATTAATTTAATCCGTCATATTTCAACAAAATATTTTCAAAATCTCTTCAAATATTTTTAAATTCCACGAGAAACTTTAAATCCCTCAAAATGCGTCAAAATCCCTTAAAATTCGCAGAACTCTTTTGAAATTCCTAGAAACATCTTTAAATTCCTTAAAATTCCACTACAATATATAAAATCCCTTAAAATCTCATAAATTTATTCAAATCTATTAAAATTCCATGAAATCCTTTAAAATGTCACAAAATATTTTAAAAATCAAAAATAACTTTCGAAATTTTTTTAAATTCCACGAGGAATATTAAAATTTCTTGAAATCCTTACTCAGTTTCTTAAAATCCTTTACAATTCCACGAAAAACTTTTGAATCTTTTAAAATACGTAAAAATTTCTTGAAATTCCATAAAATCTTTTAAAAATCATTAAAATCTCCTGAATACCTTCAAAATACAATGAGGAACATTAAAATCCCTGAAAATCCTTTAAATTTCTTAAACTTTCTTAAAAATCTCTTAAAATTTCATGAAATCCTTTAAAACTCCACGAAATCTTTTAAATATCATAAAAAATCTCTTGTAATCCCTTTAAATTCCTGGAAACCTCTTTAAATTCCTTAAAATTATTGAAAATCTCTTGAAAACATTAGAAACCCAGAGAATCTCAAAGAATGCCTTGAAATTCTGTATAATCCTTCGAAATCCTTGGAAAGCTTCTAAAATCTGTTAAATAAACTATAAAAGCTATATATGTAATACGACAAAAATAACATAGTTAGCATAAATGTCAATTTCTATTTTCCCTGACAGCTACTCGCATTTCCCTGATATTTCCCTGATTTCCCTGTCAAATAATTTTTCCCTGGCATTTCCCTGACTTCCCTGACATGTGGCCACCCTGAAATCCATTAAAATTTTTTAATATAATTTAAAATACTTTCAAATACTTAACAAAATTTTTTAATTACTTAAAAATCTCAAATCTGAATTCTTTTGAAATTCTTTTAAATCACTGACATCCCTTGAAATCACTTAAAATCAGTTTAAATTACTTAAAATCTTTTGTAATCCTTGAAAGTCCCTTTAAAGCCTCTAATTTCTCTAAATCTCCTGAAATCCTTTAAAGTCTCTATGAAATCTCTTAAAATACTTTTAAAATCCCTTGAAATTCTTTAAAATTATTATTCTTTATTTGAAATTTCATAAACATCCAGGCAACGCCCAGTAAATTTCTACTAGTTTATAATATTGAAGGAGGGGGGCGGGGGTCGGAAATGTATCATATATTTTTTAAAGGACCCCTCGGTATTGATTTTCATAAGGAAAATCTTTGGTCTAAAAAAGATGGGATGTGAAATGAACCTGTCTTCAAATTGTTGCATCATTTTTGCAGCCTTCTTTTTTCTTCGGTGGACAACAATGACTCCGCAGAGAATAATGAAAATGCATATTGTGGCTCCAGAGGCAACTCCAACAAGAATGGCTACTTGACTGCCGCTGAGACCAAACATGTATTCAGTTTGTTTGCAGATTCGACCCATATATTCATCTCGGGTTGACCAGTCTGCAGAGTGACCTGGAGGACAGGTGTCAACACAAGAGCCTTGATGAAGTAGGAAGGCGCAACGGGAACAAGAACCTCCTCTGCACCTTACGCAACCTCTCTCTCCTTCGGTGCATCCTGAAATCAGGTTTTCATTAATAAATCAATTTAATTTAGACAACAGCAGGGGCGGATCCAGGTGAGGGTTTTGGGGGGGTGCCACCACAGCTAATTATGGGAACATCGCTAAAAAAAGGTCATGAAAAAAATTTGAACAATGTAAATGTGGATTTTTTTTTTTGGGGGGAGTGATCACTCTGTGGCTCCCCCTGGATCCGCGCCTGGACAACAGTGAGAAATAATCTTATTTTCAATAGCTATGGCGGTGTTCCACTGCTCTATAGCCCGAAGCAGTGGCCCATCTCGGGGCACGTGAACCATGTGGGGCCAATGTGGGACATGTGGTCTCTGAGGTAACATAAGCACATCATGGAATCGCGTGAATGCGTGCTGAGAAAGAATGTGTAATGTGAGAATCTTCACTTGATTTTTTTAAAACAAGTTCAAAAGCGATAAGGTGTCTACTAAATTTTGCCTACGAAATTCCCCGACAATTCTCGCATTTTTTAGATTTGTGTAATTTTCCTCTTAGAAATATAAGGTTCCTCTTACGAGAGAATCACCATGCGATACATAGAGGGTTTCGATATGCGTAATTTGCTTCATTGCAATATTAAAATTTATTTAAAAAATATATTTTTTTAAATTTCAAAATATTTTTTAAATTTCTTAATAATTTTTAAGAATTTCAATTTTAAGTAAGAAAAAAGTAGCGCAGTTGAGTTGCAAAGAATGAGTAAAAAATAAATTAATATCAGTCATTACAGTACCTATTGTCATTAAAAAAAGGTGATTTTTTTTTTGTAGTAAAAATAGATAAGAAATAGGTTTCAAAAGAGTTTCAGGATTTTCGTAAGATTTCAAGACATTTTTAATCAGGGATTTAAAGAGATTTAAAGGTTTTCAAGATATCTTACGTGAATTGAAGGACAGGGTGGCCGCATGTCAGGGAAGTCAGGGAAATGTAAGGGAATTGCAAGTAGCTGTTAGGGAAAATTGAAATTGACATTTATGTTGTGTTATTTTTGTCATATATAGCTTTTATAGTTTATTTAACAGGTTTTCGAAGCTTTCTAAGGATTTCGAAGGATTATAAAGAATTTCCAGGCATTCTTTGACATTCTCTGGGTTTCTAATGATTTCAAGAGATTT
>JAUESH010000020.1:19686723-19717050 GCA_032275165.1 Synergus magnus | reverse complement strand
AAAAATATTTATTATTGTGAGCGTGAAGTTGCGGAAAATAAATTTGCTCTTATGGTAATTACCACATGCCCTTAACTCCAAATTTTTTATTTTTAAAATTTTTGATAATTGAATTTTAAAAGCTTGACTGAAATTAATATTTCATAGAAAATTGTTTAATTTTGATTGTTTTAAATTTACAGTTGGGTATAAAACTATAAAATAAATAATAAACGAAATAAAATTTGTAGCAGAGAGTGTTGTTACCACAATTACCGACCGCGTAAATAAAATAACCACGACTCCCGAATTGGCCTTGAGGGGCGCTGAATCGCAAAACGATAAGTGTCGAGAAGTCAGCAGAAAATGCAGTGAAATTTGTGGTGGATCCATTTAGTGATCTTCACTCACTATCTCCAAGTTCTTCCAAGTTCCAAGTTTCTCTTGAAGTTGTCATAAAAAGACTCTACATTGCCTGTCTTTTGCCTGTTCATTGCCTGTTTCTATTTCCTTAGATGCAGGTGATGGAACCTCCAAGAATGGGAACGCATCGAATTTAAAATAATCCGGAAAGGACTCATGTAATTTAACCAAAATCCTCAGTTCCTTATCTTCAAAAATGGCAGAAAATCTGGGAAAACGTCCTTCTAAAGGAATTCTAAAAACATCTAGCAGCTTTGATAACCAAGAGGCACCAAGGTAAATAATATTGCAACCTGTCAAACTGCACCTTCAATATTCAAAACATAGTGTAATCATAACCTGATATGCACATATAGTGTTTTCTCGCCATGCGTTAATCTCATTAGACCGAATCGGTTTGTGCTCACTTTGAGCTTGAAGATTAAGTTTCTACCTGTAGACACTCTATTTCTATTTCTGTAATTAAGTCAGTAAAATTCTTCCCCTTCTCATTTTTACATTAGAATGCAGTACACGTTTTTTTTTAAAGATGAAAGAAACTCAAAACGGTTTTTTTAAGTCGTGATGAAAACTATATTATAGCCGCTTTCTCTTTCGATTGAATTCTATTCTTGTTATATTATAATTTTATTCTTTTTTTGCGTGTTTGATTTTCTTAAACGACAAATTGCGTGCAAGGCTAAAAAATTATAACTTAATATGCATTTAAAAGCAATTTCCCTCATGAAACGTTAGACAATTTTGTTCCTTGAATAAAATTGCAGAATGTGAGTCATTATTGTATAATTGGATGGGCAACTACGTACAAGTGCTCGTAAAATCTATAAGTAGGTTTTCTTAAACACCTTTGAACTTAATTTTAACGAAGAAATTTTTATTTTTACACTACAAGACTTGTTAGATCATTTTTTAATTATGCGAAAATAATATTTCCTGTTACCTGTTTTTAGTTATTATCTTTATTACTTTATCTTTGAAGTAATTATTCAGTCTACAATAACATTTTATAATCCTATAACCGCGCCTACTTTTCAAGTTATTTTTAGTTTCTAATTAAGAAATTATTCCTACATAAGCATGAAATCATTTTCAATATAATCCATTCAATATTATAATGAAGATAGTTTTTCAAATTGATTTTCTTTTTTAGGCATATAAAATTTTTGTACAATTCGACACTAAGTTCCATTATTGCACTGCAGAATTTTCGCTATCTAATTTTAATCAAATAAATATTCAATATTCCAGCGACCTCTCATTTCCTTACTATAGGTAAAACTAAATCTGCATATATTGCTTAGCCCCTTTTTTTTAAATTAAAGACTTCTTCAAAATAAATTACTTTGTAAAACAGTTTCTGAAATACTCCTGAAATTCCAAGCAAATTTCTAAATCAAATAAAATGTTTAGAAAAGTAATTATTGGCAATTCAAACACGTTCTCGAGTGTGTGACGATTGTTCCAAATAATAGAAAATGGCAACATCCGGTTGATTTGTAAGCATTCGGAGATTGGTGCACTCGTCCCATATATATATGAAAGTCGGAAAAATCAATTTCCCATTCAATGATTGAAGTATTAAGGAAACGGTGGGTGGGAGTTAGATGGTATTGAAAGTATGTACCTAATATAGCTGTCGACTTTGCATTTCTATGTACATATAAGTTATCTTTCAACTAAAATGAAAATACTCAGGTATACCTTATTGAAACTTTTAAATTGTGTTGCAGAGCGAATAAAGAGACGAAATGGGACGAAATGAACATCATAGCGACTTTACATCCAGCCGAGAAGGATTACGGCCACATGAAAATTGACGAACCGAAAACCCCATATAATTATGAGGGAGCTAACGACCAGGAATTCGATCAGTTGGACTCGAGTGCAGTTGCTTCAAAGTATAATATTTTTGAATGCAATTAAAAATTATAGGCTTTCAAGTTGAAAATGAAACAAAATATAAATTCAACTTCAAAAGTACATACATAAAAACCTTTCTAAGAGAAAGTTTATATTTTCAGACTCGCGAAAAGTTCGAAGCCCAAAATTTTCGAAGAATCAAGTGATGAGGAAGAGGAGGAAGAAACTCCAGAAGAAAGAGGTTATTTACGAAAAACTATTTAATTATTATCAGAAATAATTCCTAAATTTCTAAACTAATCAATTCTTGAATATTTTGTAAATTATAGAGAAGAGGAAAGCATTTGAGGCGAAAAGAAAGGGCCACTATCGAGAGTGGGAGGCAGTTCAGTTGGCTCGAAAGAAGCTTTTAGAAGAAGACGAAGAAGAAGATGATGACGAGAAGGAAGAATCAAGTGGCGAGGATGAAAGCAATTCAAAGACTCAATTCAAGTGCGTGCCATCAAGTGCAAGTGAGAATGAAAGAAAGTCCGAATGAGTGTATGCGTTAGAAAGCAGCGTCGCGAATCGTCCACAGAGAGATATTTTTAGATAAATATCTTTTTATTTGTTTTTGATTTTTTTTTCACTCTATGCCTGCATTATTTTACCATGTTTTCTGTAAAGTAATCTCTGCGTAGTTTGGGCGCTTGTAACTTTTTGCTAGTAATATACACTGACTCATGGTTCTTTTTTTATCGCTAAGCGTTCACAAACAGCTTAAAGTAAGACGTATGTCACTAGGAGGACTTTTCCTATAAACGACTTAGATTAGTGATAGCAGCGTAATAATGCTAAGTTTAAACATGCTACCATGTTAGGGTGTTGAACCAAACAAAGGACGTACATAATCTTTATTCAGCAGCTTCCCAAAACAATCAACACGAACTTGTTAATACAGTTAATCAAATACTGTTAATAGATTGCTTCTGACAGTCTAGGAATGAAATAATTGATGGAAATTAGGAATCAGTATTTAATCGACTCAATCAAAAACAAATGTGAATTGACAGAGATGTAATTTTAAATATTTTATTGATTTTGTTTTAGTCAATCATAGTATATTTTTGTGTTGTAAATACTAAGAGTGCAAAACCCCACTAGAGTATGGCGGAAAAGTATACTTATAAATCAAAAATTCCGGTTTCCTATCGTAAATGTTCCATCCATAGAACTTTCTTTTTTTTACGGAGAAAGACAACAGTAGTTACTTTTAATTTATTAATTAGATAGAATCAGACTAAAAGTAACTTATTAGAGTAAGTTATAGTGTATTTATTATACGGAATAGTGTAATGATGAGGGATAGATTAATGATGAATAGTATAAGAAAGTAGTACACATTTTTATGGACAGTGCACTCGTGTATCTTTAAATGATGAATGGAACTGCGGAAAATCGTGTATACCTAAGTTATTTAATTTTAGTTCGCTTCGATCTTTCTACCCTTAATTTGTACAATTTTTGACAGAAAACCCTTGAGAAGAGACCAATCTGGTTCCGGATGTTCGAGTTGTCAGATGTGGTGAATCTAATGTACACCACAAGAAAGTAAATACGAAAATCTTTGCGCTACCGACTCCTAATTTTGTTTAAAATTTTTTCGATAAGATATTGTTTTGATTCATTTACAAAGTTAATAAATTATTTTCTAAAATGTTTTCTGGTTAAACTTTCCGTCTTGTGATTTTAAAATAATAATTCATTGTACCATATCCATATCACATCTGAGTTTGACTTTAAATACAAAACATGACATAAGAACTTTGAAAGTATTTATTGATATTTTATATCTAATAGTGAATCTGTACATATATCAAACTTATCTTTACAGATAAATATTAGTCTATTTTCGTATTCGAAATCACAGAGTTCACACGTTCATTATTCTTTTTTCGTATCACCCTCACTTTCTGACTCATCGATTTCGTCTTCACTTTCTTCCTGGTCTTTGCTTGTACCTTCGGTTTCAATAGCTGCATCACTTTCAATAATATTGTCTACTGGAAGTCGGTCACCCCATTTACTGACCCTTGCACAACGGTAAAGGTTCCTGAAATCGATTTCAATTAATTGCCTGTTTTTCAAAACATTTAAATAACACAGTAGAGTTTTAAAATTACCTTCCATGTTTCGTGTGAGTGAAAACTATCTCTTCTAATTTTCCAGAACTGCTACACATTCGACAAAATACGTGTTTTCCTCGCTTTAAAGTTGGCCTAACTAAACGTGGCCAATGGCCATCTAATTCTGACCTACTTCCTATATTCAAAACATTCGTTAAAAATAATCACGCAAAAAATTAAGAGCCGAGAAATATTTTAAAGAGTGTTTTACCTTTCTTTAATACCACGTACGAATAACGTTCCTTGTGTGTTGTCGAACTTCCCGTCAGAGGTAAAGAATTATATCTTATCTCAAAATTACAGGGAGTATTGTCTGCACATAATCTAGGACATGCTAAATCGTGTGGACACTGAAAAACGCAGTTTTTGATTAAGTTTATATAATAAAGCTGATCAGACTATTTATAAATTTTTATCTAAAACAATGGAAGTTAATATTTTCCAGTTACTTATAGGAGAAAATAATTTCTTAAAAATAATTATCATTACAATTTATCAGAATATATATAAATAGCTTACAGGAGCAAATATGTGAGTCACATAATTGTTATCTGTTTCATTGCTCGAATTCGAAAGATGTAAAGCGAAATCCCTCGCCTCATTCACAAGCTGCTCATAAGTGATAAAATTCATGAAATTTTGTGATAAAACATTGATTAATAAAAAATTGATTTAAAAAAAATCATGCTGCAAACTCACGTTAAATCCTGCATTACTTCCTTGCTCAACAATAACCAAATAATTCTTCGTTTTATTCCAAAGCTTCATAATTGTGTCTAACCTTGTTTTGGCATTTGGCAGTTCCATTAAACTGTATGCACTCACGACAATGTCATAATTAGGCTGATAATTTAAAAAATAGTTAAAGAAACAAAGAAATAATTTTATGATTTAAATTTGTATTACTGTTACTAGAATAAAATCTATTTTACTACAAGATAGAAAAAACAAAATTAAAACCTTTTAATATATCACCCAATTTCTCTGATAAATTCGTTTAAAAATTGAATCCTCGATTACTTTGAGGAGAAGCAAATTTTGCTTTACTCTAGTAAGAGCAATACTTTATATTTTTTATTTGGATATTCTTACTCTTAACGACATAGGCATAAACTGTCGATAGAAAGTTCCCCTAAATTTTGGATGGGCGATTTTCATTATTTTTTCTGACAGATTGCTGATTTCAACAGAAATATCAACATTCATATACTCCTTAATTCTATTTGGCCAGTGTTCATTTGTTGCCCTAAATACAGAATTAACCATCGAAATGTTAAGTATTAAATTATTATTTGTATTTTGATTGCAAATTATTTGATAAATATTTGAACAGAGCTTGAAAAATTCAAAAAGCTTTCGAAAATTATAAACTTCAAAACTTATTTTCAAAAGAAACTTTCTCTAGGAATTCACTTTTTTTAAATAATTGAATTATTTGAACGAGATATTTAAGTACTATTTTTAAATACTTGCCACATTGTAGTTCCGATTCCAGAACCAAAATCAAGTACCGTCTCTGGTTTGAAACTTTGATCACGGTTCCGAATTTCGTTAAAAATTGAATATAAAACTGCATATTCTTGAGAACTTCTTGCAATCATATATAACAAACTTTTGTGCGCGTCATAATGTACCGCATTCCACATATTAGTTTGCTGTTTCAACATTCTCAAAGCCTTCGGGCGATACTTTTTCGCCAAAGTCTCAGTTTCATCAGCTGATAAGTTTTGTACGCTTTTCTTATTCATGAGATTGAGATGTATGGTTTCAAGCTTGTCCTTTTTATCATTTTCTTCCATAGGTATATGACGACTACTTAGATGATTTCTTAATTTAACTGACTCTTTAAATATTGCTGACTTATGTGGAACATCTACAGTATAAAACAAAAAATTTGGCTTAGCTTTTAATTTAAATAATTCAAACATAAGTAATTTTAAAATTATTTCATATATCTTGGATTTCAAAAATATCCTTACCTTCTAGAATAATTGTCATGGCATTTAAAATATTTTCAGGTAAACCGACTACATTATTTTTAATAATTCCTGGATGTTTTCTGTGCCTTGCTTCGTTGCTTTCGAGCAAAGCATTGAATGATTCGTTCAGCTTTACTGTTGCTTTACTCGAATACTAAAATTTGACAATCAATAACTACACAAGATCAGTGAAAAGGAAGACAGTATTGTTAAAATATTTACCCATCTCAGCTGGCAGAGTGTAAATCTTGATTTTAATAACATTATTATATCGAGCAGTAAAAAACAGTGTATTTCAATATAATACAAAATACTTCTTACACAGTTGTGTCTCAATAAAAGACCGTGGCAAAAATGCTTACATATTATTTCAATTACTTCTAAACCACAAAATCTTA
The DNA here is from genome assembly GCA_032275165.1 of Synergus magnus. Classification (NCBI taxonomy): domain Eukaryota; kingdom Metazoa; phylum Arthropoda; class Insecta; order Hymenoptera; family Cynipidae; genus Synergus; species Synergus magnus. Next base: position 19,710,246 of record JAUESH010000020.1, on the reverse strand, counting down.
AACAGAAATTATTTTTCAACAATTCCACTTCACTTGTATTAATATTATTAATTAATAAATTTAAAAAACATTTGCCGACAACGAGACATGCTATAAACCACGCGTTTAATCTCACCAACAGTAGAACATAACCTCGTAATTACTTTATTTTTGCCCTTTATGTCACATCTCACAAACATTGCAATCTTATAAAGATTAATTATTAAAAAAATATTTTCAATAGATGTATTAAAATATTAAAATCGTATTTTCTATATCAAATGTGAATAGTTAATTAAAAATACAACTTTATAAACAATAGACCGAAACAAGTTTTGAAAAAGTGCGCGAAAACGTATTGAATCCTAATTGGTCGGAGAAACGATGACCAAGTACGAATCAAATTTCAAAATGGCTCTACTCCTCCAATGAAGGATATTCAATTCTTTCTGTTTTCATTGTTGGCATCATTTGGCATTGTTGGCTGTTTGTAGTGGTTTGTAGTTGATTTCTTGGAGCTGTCAGTGTCAAATTTTAACTTTAGTAAATTTTGCATAAACTTTAATTGCAATTACTTAATTACTTTGATAGTGCACTTTCCTTGGGAAGGGTTTTAATGCGATAATTAATGCAACGTAACCTTTATTCCCCGAAGATATAAAATTCAGAAAGTAGAGTTCTTGTCTACAGTTACAATTGTCTAGAAAGAAATATTGCACGAGTCTGATGATCATCAGTGAACTTGAAAGTGATATCCAATTTAAAGGTTAGATGGGGAAGATGAATCTCGCTGTTGAAGCAAACATCAAGCAAGCTTTGTCGAAAGTAAGTAACTATTTCCGTTTTTGCAGCCCTAATTTGATTTCTGAGTTTTCTCATTCACTCATTCTTCAGTTTAGTTTAGGTTAAGTCATTTTTATTGTGATGAAATTCCGTCGAAGGAATTTACATGAAATGACTCTACACATCATATACATTTTGCCTCTTATGACGCTTATCAATTCCTATTATTTTCGATTATATTTTGAGTTGAAGTGGATGAAATCGGAGAAAACAATTTTGTTATTTAGCCACAGTCTATGAAATTGAAAATAAATAGTATGCTTGTACAAAGTAGAAGCTACATATGGAAAAATGTTTCCAATCTGAGATTAATCAGTAGAAAGACGGCTTTGTCCTTCACAATTATATTACAGTATGATTGAGAAAAGCTCTTATCGTATTCTACTTAGAGATTAAGAGTTCAGATAAGAAAAATCCTAGTACCAAATAGACTTGCGTAATACACTTATTATATTATATATCTTTATTATTTACAATTAGTCTAAAAACTCCAAATTCGATTAACTTTCAGTATCAAAATGCAGAAATCACTCGTAGAGATGTCATCAACGTATTGCAAACCTACAAGGGATTGCAACCCAAAATGGAACCTTACGGTAAATTGATAAAGATATTACAATTGATAAAGATTTTAATCTCTTAAAGTTTAAAGCAAAATCTTCATATATGTAAGTTAATAAATTTTGATTTTTTCAGTGTTCAACGACGGATCCCGTAAAGAGCTTCTCAACTTGCAAGGAACAATACCTGTAACATACAAAGGTAAAAATTTTAAAATAAATAAGAAGCAGTTATGTTTATTTTTTACTTATCTTTCTTTTATTTATTTGGCGATATTTTTTTTTGCAGGACATGTATACCATATTCCAATAAGTATTTGGCTGATGGACACGCATCCAAACAATGCTCCAATGTGCTATGTGTCACCGACGGCTGATATGAGTATCAAAGTCAGCATGTATGTGGACCACAATGGAAAAATTTATTTGCCATATTTGCACGACTGGGTTCCTGTAAGTGAAAATTATTTCTTTATACCTAACATCTAGTCAATGTTGGTTTTGTTACCTTATAGAATGTCATAGGCTCTATGTTACTTACATAATCTAACAGTAGGTAATAGAATAGTTTTATGCAGTATATAAATTAATTTCTTATAAGAAAAAAAAGTTATCTTACCAGCACTCGTCGGATCTACACGGTTTAATTCAAGTGATGATTGTAACTTTCGGTGACCATCCTCCAGTCTATGCAAAACCAAGAGACACTCAACCATCCACGACTCCATATCCAATTCAACGTAAGTCAAATCTTGACCACTTTGAAATTAAAGTTTGGTTTTAAATTAAGAATATCTTCCGGAATATTGTATCGATACCGACCTCGCTGATAAATAGTTATCTATAATATTATTTACAATTATAAGATTTATGAACATTGTTGTGAAGATTTTATATCAACTGAACAATTAATTTCAAAAATAAGTATTTTAAATTATAATTATTTTCTAGCTTATATGCCCTTGCCCGGAGGAGGCTCTGGAGTAAGTGGAGGACCCTATCCTCCATATTCTCCAGCTTCTCAGATGGGAGGATCAGTTTACTCTCCTCCCTATCCACCGATGTCTGGAGCATATCCTTATCCAAGCTACCAACCACCTGGAGCCACTTCTGGTTATTCACCAAATCAAATCGGCGGCATGGGAATATTCCCTCCATATCCAGCAGGATGTCAACCGGTAAGTTTTCTTTTTTTTTTTTTTATCAAGTATTTAAATACTTTTTGAAGCCTAAGTACTAATCATTTTGATTAATTTCAGTCACCAACGGTTGGCGGTGGATCCGGCTCTGGAGGATCGGGTACGATTACAGAGGAACATATCAGAGTTTCCTTGCTCTCAGCTGTTGAAGATAAAATGCGCCGTCGCCTTCGTGAACAATTTTCTCAGTTGCAAGCTGAGCTTGAAACGTTGCGTAGAACGCAACAGGAACTGACAAATGGTTCTGCACGTTTGACTGATCTTTTCAGTAAACTCAATAAGGAGAAGGCTGAACTCGAAAAGAATATTAATATACTCCAAGACAAAGAATCAGAGTTAGAAAAGGAAATTTCAAAGCTCTCAGATAATCAGGCAATCGATGTCGATGAAGCAGTCACGCCGATTGCACCTCTGTACAAACAGTAAGTACCCTATTCATAATTATCAATTAATTTCGAAAAAATATTACATATAAATATTAAATTATACATACTAAGAACGAGCCTAACCTAAATTATTTTTTCAGAATGTTGAATGCTTTCGCTGAAGAAGCAGCAACAGAAGATGCAATATATTACTTAGCAGAAGGACTTCGAAGTAGCATAATAGATTTAGATGCATTTTTGAAACAAGTTCGTCAGCTTTCCAGAAGACAATTTATGCTCAGAGCTCTCATGTCTCTGTGTCGACAAAAAGCTGGAATGGCTGGTTGAATTTTAATTATAACTTGCAATATTGCATCGCTTTATGGTCTCAGTTAATTATTCTCTATTTTATGATAAAAGAAACTGTATTCAGCACAACTGAAAATGTATATGTAAAATGGCGAAAATATAAAAATACTCTATTAGTAAATGATATTCTGTCATATTATTCATCCTTTAACTTAGAATGTAATTAATAGTTCATTTATCTACTTAAATTTAAATAAAGAAAGATATTTATTGAAAAATGAAAATTTATTAAATGAAGTCTCAATTGTTACATCGTAGATTTCGAAGCAAACATGTACACTTTTAATGTCACTTTAGAAAACAATACAAAACGACCACTATTGAAGTGAATGTAATAAGATAAGGGTCAAATTAAATTGGTGTTTCATATAGTCACTGTTAAACACTCTTTTATATGAAATTGTTTACTCTACTAAATATTAACATTTACAGTGAAGTACGTTTGAACTTGTTTCTTAACGAGTATCCAAAAATTAAAATTTTTAAGTGATCCGCCATGTTTTTAAATTTACAATGTAGGTTTGTATGGGAGCACACGATTTGTCTCCTTGATTTTAAAATTACCATACTCTGAAAATACATACTTCAATCTACGTTGACTTCACTTCGCTAAAAATTTACTTATTATTAGAACTTAAATCAAACTTGGACTTGTTGCTAAAAAATCAAAGGCTTGGATTGTATTTTAAATAGTAAAAAAATAATTATAATTGACTCAAACTGTTACTATAAATGACAATAAATTCAGTTTACTAGATGTTTCCTTTTATAATAAGAGTTGAAAGGATTTGATGAGCCTTTGATTCTGCATGTTTTACTCTATCATTTCGATTGTAGAATAAGGTACAAAATAATATTTTTAGGAAAAAACGGAGTTTTTCTCTCAGTCCATTTTGTATAAACCACTCGTTACATAATATTACTCTCAGCACCATCCGCCCGTTTGTTGTTGGTAAACCTCTATGGTGTCTCCTTCTTCCATTTCAAGCGAACTTGGAGTGTCTAATTCGTTTATTGGCTGACCATCGAATCTAAACCTGACAGCAGCGATCGCCAAGCCCTGAAAAAATAGATTTACAGTTAAGGTTCAGACGAATTTCATTAATAAATTAGTTGATTAATAAATAACTTTGTTTATTTTAATAAATAGTAAGATCGTTTTTAAGTTTTGCACTATTTTCAAAATTGGAGGTTCCCAAATATTTATAAATGCATTAAAATTCGTACACTTGCTAAAAGTCGTTTTATAAATTTAGCTTATTTATAAAAATATATTTTATATCAAATTATAAAAATTGATATTATATTCGCTGAATGATGATCAGTAATGAACAGATACAAAATTTCGCTCCATACAAAAAATTATAGGAACATGATGTCACACTTCTTATCATTTTTCTGTGCCATAAACACGATAACAAACATAAAAATTCACTTTTTGGAAAGTTTTATGAGAATACAGATGAAAAATAAACCAACAGAATTAATGGGGTCTGAAGGTATAAAAGAGTAGGAAAAAATATAAAATTTACTTACTTTAAATATCAAGATTATTGTGATAAAAAGGAGGCAAAAATATAAGTGAAAAAATACTTACTACTCGATCGCAATAAGCGTTCATCAATTTTCTTAGAGGCGTGTGTTTTTTTATTTTAAATTGCACTACTGCGCTATCCTGTCCCAGAACTTTGAGATTTATATGTTCCGACTCAGTTTTTGAGTCCTAGAAAGTAATAAAATAAAAAGGATTATAATGATTACAAATCAAGAAATGTGCGGCTTCAAACACCGATTTTAAGGTTAGAAAGCATTACCTTTTTCTCGTCCGACATTGTCGAATTTGCGCACACAAAACTGTTTTCTGAACGAAATATTTAAAACAATGAGAATTCTTAGATACAATGAGAGACGTTTTGATTACTTGGAAGAATTGCTTGCACGATTTATACTAAATCCCGCTCTTTATAACTTGTTTGCACGAAACTACAAAACTCTGCGTCTAATAAATGTTATAAAGTGTTTGTGAATGTGAGGTTACTTTGCCCATTGCAGTGCTGCTCTCAAAAGGCGCGTTCAGATTTCCTACTCGTATGCACCTCGGGTACTGCGTCCTTTTCTACAAATCAAAATATCGATATGCAAGAAAAGGACGCAGTACTTGAGGTGCACCCGAGTAGGAAATCTGAACGCACGCAAAGTGGGCAGCCTGCGCGCGCATCGTTTTGGCTACGGCTGAAGATATTCTCCCATTGATCAAAATTTTACGCGCGCAATTCAAAATCGAATTAATTTTATTCAATTTTGAATTGCGCGCTAGATTACAGCCAATTGCAGAATTTCTCCAGCGGGAAGCGGGAAGCCAACGCGCGCTGCGAGCGCAGGAGCCCAATCTAAACTTCTTATTGGTGGACAAGATATTAATGGTCCACTAGATTTTTAAAATAAATTTTAATTTTGATTGCTGCTTTGCCAGTTTCGTTTAAACTCTAAACTCTCAATACTGTACTAAAAACTAGTTAAAGTATTATGAATAAAAATAATGTTTTTAAATATAATATAATACTTTCCATTTTGTCGATGAAATATAGAATGGTTTATTTCTACAGCAATTCAACCTAGCTGCAACAAAAAAGTAATATAAACCATAAAAATCATGAAAAAGCAAACTAAATTTTTTAAATAGAGAATTCAACTTAAGACTGTATATCTGCCTGTAAAAAGAATCATTATCAGAAAAAAATTAAATAATAGAACAACATTTATGCATATTAAAAGCATAAACAAATCAATTAAAAACCAATAATATACAGTAGTAAAACTTTACTTGTAAAGTGCAAATAATAGGTAAGTTCATTTTACTTTATAATAAATCTATAAATATATACGTATTCTTGGTAGAAAAGCATGAATGCTGCATGTTTAAAATGTGGAAAAATAAACTCTTTTCAGATTTTTATACTGGATTAATCATTTATTTTATGTTTACAGATAACGAATTCTTCGAAGAGATATAATTAAATTTAAAATATTGCATGAGTGGATTATTTAGAAAACCAAGGATTTATAAATAAACTTTTAAAAAATGATGCTGTTGATGACGTTGGTTATTATTTGCACTTTACAAGTAAAATTTTATGATTGATTTGTTGATGCTTTTAATATGCATAAATGATGTTCTATTATTTAATTTTTTTCTGATAATAATTATTTTTGCAGGCGGTAATTATCTGTTCAAACGAAAATATGTCAACAAATTAATTTATCCTTGTTTTTTGTTTACAGATAATATTTCTGTTCCTATTTGTAGGTGACGAATCATTAAGTATCGGTGCCATACTTCTATCATTCGGTGACTGGGCATTTAAAAAAACTGTTCCAACATTTTGTTCAGAATAATGGCCTGGATTATTACTTTAAAAATGTAAGTATATGTCAAACAATATATATTGTGATTTATTATTTTATTGATGTATTACAAAATATTGTTCAATGAAATATTTTAAATAACACAGTTCGCCAATATAGTGCGTGAATAATTTTACAATTCGCGCCCATGCAAAGATCAGTAAATTTTGTTTAAAAGTTGCAAAAGCCAGAGATTTTGTAAAAGACGAGCTTTAAATAACTTTTAAGAGTAATAGAGATGTAGTTTGAATGGTAATCTTACGATTCGTATAAATGCTTCATTTTAAATAAGTGTTGGAAATGCCGATCATTTTGGGATTGGTAACACTTCTATAATCTGAATATTAGAGGTAAGGGTAAATAAAAACTTTGTCAGAGAAGTTAACGAATTTTGAAAATAAAGTTTTGTCGACATCCTGACATAATACAAAATTAGTATTAGTCGGTTTTTCGGAACTTAACCCAAAAATTCTACGCTTTTCTAAAATTACTCAATAAAATAGCAATATTCTAGTAATAAAAAAATGGGGCAATAATGACTTATATCGTTTTATTATTTTTATATTTATATTACACGAATACTTAGTGGTACCGTTTTGTATCAATCTCGATATGATCCACCTGGATCTCTATCATTCCGCAGATTTATTTAGATAGAGAGAAAACAATATCCCTAATAATGTTTAATGTTAAACCAGGTCACAAAAATGCGTAAAGGACAGAAAGAAAGTTTTACCAAAAGTCAAGTGAGATTACAAAAAGAATATCCTGTAGGTAGTATGTATTCTCAATTTATAGATTATTACAAATCTTACTTGTTTTCTTTGTTTTTGTTTGCCTCAGCTATCGTTTTCCTTAGTATCGTTATTTAATTTTACAAATAACTTAAACTTCATAATTAGCTATTTTTGGGGCATTCAGCAAGCAATTTACAAGTCAAGGTTGTCTGTTTTGTACACTCTTTTTGCCTTCAATTCAAAGTAATTTTCTTCGGTACGGTTTATCTATAAAATAATATTGTGACCTCTTTCATACGTGACCGTGGAATATAAACGTTTCGTTTATTCTTCATTAAAATTTTTTCTGTTAATCAGGAGATTAATAATCAAAAGGGTGACTCTGAATCGTGCCTCACACATAGAAAATTTTATACACCGCCATAAAGTAAACCTTGCATTTTTTTACATTTAAAACTGATATTATGCATCTAAATAAAATGCTGCTTTTTATACATTAAATTTGTTGCTAAATGTATCGTATGTACAAAGAGTTCACCATACTTTTAATATCCGTACTCGCAAATCTTACATCTAAAATTTAACCCCTCAAGCTTGATTTTTCAAACACCCTTCGTCCTAACTAATATTTCCCAAAAGCTTACTACCTTGTCAGCTACTTACAACGATCTGTTCCAAATAAGACGATAAGTTATAATAATTCTAAATCAACGGTTTACGTGATGTCGCTTGAGAAGTCAAAACCTAATTATCATACTCTGCGCTCAGGGAAACAAAAATTGTAACATATGCCTTCGTATATATGTATATTATGTATATATAATATATACTTCTGTCTACGCATTATGTACATTATGGTTTTATGTTTTTATTTTTACAATTTTGCCTTTCTTAACTACTTTAATCGTATAATATCCTAAGCAATTGCATATAATTTCCTCGCGAAAAAATCATTTCGCATTCTTGCAAATGTCGTTGACATAATGATATGAACGGGTAAATGAAGATTAACTAATCTAGTTAATATGCGATAGTAAGCGACGAATAATTTATAATTTAACTCTTAAATTATAACGTTCCCTTAAATTTCTTTCACTGGTGATTAAAATGCTGTAAAATAGATAATTTGATTCTATTTTACACCGGCATTACACTGTTAAAGCGTATTTTGCCAAAAAAAAAAAAAAAGAAAAAAAAAAGAAAACTTCTGGATTTTATCTTCAGACGAACTGACTATAATTTTTGAAGTAAAAAAATCTCTCTAAAACGTATATAAAAATATGTCTACACCTTGAGATTTTTAAAACTTGAAGATTACCGTGTCAAAAGAATACAAAGATTTATCTAAGTCAAATTCAAACTGAGTTTAAAATTAAAGAAATTTATACAACACATCTAATTAATAAACTTCGTGAATTGAAGAGCAGCAAAATCGAGTGCATTTTTTCCGTTTTCTCTTCACTTCTGTACAATAAATATTACATGCGCGAAATATCAGGTTCCGAGTACTTAGTTCAGTGAATTTAAATCGAGATTACTGGGATCGAACACTTTTTGGCAAATATTGTACAAAACTGCCCACGGGGTTTACTTCGAAAAAAAATAATGTGATTATAGTAAATTGTCTTTCCAAATTTTAAAGTTTTTCTTACATACAATCCTTTTTCATTTTAAATAAAATGTGCAACTTTGACAAGTTTTGTCAAAAGGCCACTGCTCAAGGCCACGGAGCGACGGAAATTAATCGAATCCAATTATCAAAAAATTTTAATTTTATCATTCTTTTTGTTATTGTACAACTACAATTTTTTAAACCCATTACAGTACGAGACTTGCTAATTGTTCGTATTGATCCCAAAAATCGCGTATCGAAGTTTATATATTAATTATAAACATTTCCTTTGTATACCTACTTTTAATTATTTTATCGTATTTTACATCGACGTCTTTTCTTTGACGAAAGTAAAGTGCGAAGCACGGGGAATTCGTCCATTACAAATATTACATTCGTATAATTTCGGCATCTCACGCATCTCACTGACAAATATTATACACAGTTTCACATGGCATAATTACAGTTACAGACAAAAAGAATTATATTTGTGTATACTGAACGTCAAGTAGAATTTTATCTTCGATATCTTCACGTTGGACTCAGCTGATTTAAACAACCCCTACTCTTTCGTAAGGCGATTTTCAGTCGTACAGATTCTCTTTCTTAATTCTGCTAAGTCACACAATAAACCCATCGAAAGCCTTATGCAGCAGGATTATTTTTTTGTTTCTGTTCAAATTATAAGTTGCTCGGAAACTCACCAAAATCTCACGTCACTCGATGAATATTACACTTGGGTATGTAATTGTTACTGTCGAGTAACCAGCTTTTTGTCAGAGCACAGGGATAGTGTGCAACAGCTTTACAGCCACGTTTTACACAACCAATGTTCGCTCCGGTCAAACCGCAAACGTCGCAGACTGATTTTGCAGCATCCCAAACTGCCTCTTGTAAGCCTGTCACTCGGCCTCCTAAAATAGTAGAGTTGGTTAAAATCTTTACAATTTTAAAAGAGATTTATATTATTCAATTTGGTACTCTAATACTAACTCAAATTAAATTTGAAATTCTTTACCTGCTAAATAAACACCAGCTGCCCAAACCGCACACTGTTCGTGAAGCCAGACCTCCCAACGTTGTTCTTCACCCGGAATTAAAGTCATGCCCGTGAACACAGTATTGGTGCTGCTTTCGACAGAGTTTCTCTTCTTCTTGCTCATTTTCATAGAAAACTGATCGGCCAGTCCTGCGTACCTTATACTACGTTTATTCTTTCCACCCTTCTTCTGTTCAGTCATGATCTCTTGCTCATCTGCAGATAGAATTCCATCTTCCAAACGTTCTTTGCCAATCAAGTACGGTCCGAAGAGGTCACTTAATACTCCAGCTGGTACCTTCAGTACAAAATGAATTCGTATATAAAACATGCGCAACTCTGAAAATTTGATATGACAAGATTAAAAAATATTACACTCACTATATATGATCCAGGTACTATGTGTGGACCAGCTAAATTGGGATGTGGTCTAGCTGGATCTCCAGGTATAATAGAATGTGGACCTTGCTTACAAAACACACAAACCCACGTTGAATCTGTCGTATGCGCGTCGTATCTTGATGACAGAGTTGAGCTAAAGAGGCCCGCTCTGTTAACTTTCCCTGTATTTTAAAAGGACAAAATATATTAGTTTAAATTCAAATTATTACATAAAGGAAAAACTTAAGGAAAAATGTGATAAAAAGAAAGAGCATATCAAATATGAAGATAGTGATAACATTGGTGACTCACCCCGATAGTCAAGATCATTTTGATGACTAAGCCTCTTACTCCGACCCGCATTTCCATTGCCCACATTTTTTCTTTTCTCCTTACTCTTCTCTTCTTCATCTTCACGTGGCACGTTAACAACTTGTACACTTAAAGGACTATCTCGAGGTCCTTCAACATGAACAACAGGTCCACGAGATCTAATGGAACTCGCATTAGATCCGGAATCATAAGTCACTTCCCTCAACCCCTCAACCTTCGTAGCCTTCTTCATATTCTTCTTTGAACCATCTTGCTTCTTTCCCTTGGTCGCTCTACCTTTCTTCCCATCCTTTGAGTCACCACTCGGACCAAATACATTATCAGACTTTGAGATTTTTCTCTTTCCTGCTCGAACTCTTCCCTTCTTTCCTTTTTTCGGCGTCGTCTTTGCTTCCACCGATGACGAAACAAGATCTAAGTTCGAACACTGTCCTTCAGTAGTAGATCCAACAACATTATCCACATTCTCAACCTTCAAAATATCATCAGGTTTCTCTTCAGGCCCGTCTTCCAACTTCGGTTCTTCTTTCTTCGTCTCGTCAGTTTCGACAATCCCAGCGAACATTTTCTCGAGTTCTGATTCCACTTCATTGAAAGGATTTGCGTCACCAGCGACCTTTGGACTCGCAACCTTAGAAAGATCTGTAGCATCGTCGCTCGATTTTCTTCTGACCCTTTGGTTTACAATCGGATTTGTCGCCGGACCTTCGCTGCATCTCCGCCTCCTTATCGGCTGATTTTCCTCGCCCTTGTCGTCTATACTTTCTTCTGTATTCTCTTGTATTCTCTCTCCTAAACTTTGTTCCACTCTCTCTCCTAAACTGTCTATTCTCTGTCCCACACTTTGTTCCACTCTTTCAGTCATCCTATCAGTCATCCTATCTTCAACTTTATTCTCAATTCTCTGCTCTATTCTATCATCTACTCGTTCGCCCATCTGCAAGGGATGCTGGGAATGATCCGCGAGATCCACTTCCATTTCGCAACCTCTTGGTTCCGTCGGTTCTGTAGGTTCGAGTTCCATATCCTCCACCTCTGTTTTTGAGTCTTTACTAAGTCTCACGGGCTTCTCGAGTTTTCTTTTCCTCCTCTGCTTAGTATTATCGTTCGAGTCTTCGTTACTGAAAGGAGAAACAACATCCTCATCTCGATTCGGAGACCTTGATTTCTGCCTCTCTGGTGACATACTCTTAACACTATTTGTGTCCTTTTCATCCAAGGGCATCACTATTACCGATCCGATGTTCTCGGTTCCTAGCTTTTTATTTCCACCTTCCAACTTTTCCAGAAGAGAATCAACACCCTTTTTTACTCCTCTTTTGGGTACGTTTTTCGGGGACCTTACGCTGGAATCCTCTAGCTTCCTATCGCTCTCCACCGATGGTTCTCGTCTAGGACTATCTGTTACGTCTCTATCCTTAGAAGTAAGATTAACAATAACTGGCATAACGTTCCGTGGCATTTGCGCGATGACACTCAGAGTATCTTTACACTTTGCAACATCTACGTCTTTCTTTTCTGTCGTTACTCTCTCAATTGTCACGTTCGGGGGTAGATTAATAACCTTCTGGACAAAATTGTCGATGCTGGTCTCCTTAATTTTGTCGTGAAGATTCGATACACCCTTGAGATTGCTATCAAAGTTTTTAACGGAAATTTTAGGAGTTATTATTTCTTTTGTAGAGAGCGAGACTGGCTCAATGAGGGAGTTTGGAGTCGGAACGGAGGAACTGATTCCACTATCTGATGATGTGTCACCGTTTAGAGGTATCGGTGGCGAAATTATGTTTCCGTTTCGACTACCTTTATCCACATTTCGAGCCGTTAAGCTGATGGGAATATCTTGAGGTATTCGAGAGTAGTTTTCTGCCATTTCAGAAGTCGCTGACAAATCGAGTGTGCTCTGAGCACCTGGAGCATTTCTGTACTGGTTTTGATTTTGCCGGTTGTCTACCAACATCTGGAGGCTGAATAGTGGATTTCCGGCTGTGTTTGAAGGTGTCACAGATTTTACAGGTACAGTTGGAGTGTGCCAGGTTGGTGGAGCCTGAGTATGTGCCAATTGTGGAGTGAGTTGTGGTGTTAAATGAGAAGCACGTGCCATGGATGGATGTGTATAGAACCCGGCTGGATTAAGTGACGCTCCTGAGAGGGCCGTTGGATGGATATTTAATCCTGAAATCAAATTTAAAGATAAATTTTACTTGTCAAAATCATTTTACAGTTGCGCAAAGAGTCAAAATATGGTTTTATTTTAATACATTCAAAAAGAATCTGATAAGCCACTATTTGGTCTAAATGTACTTTATCCAAAATCTAAAATCGCCATTAATGTAAATTATAAAATTTGGCAAATAATACCTTGTCCTTGTGTCATAGTTAGATGATTCCAGACAGTCTGAGGCGGAGGAGTGCCAACTGGTGGACGACTGTGTCCAGGATATTGACCCGACATTTTAAAATTTTGATAAATCTTAGTTTCAAAGTTCCCAATAAATAAATTTTGACTCCCTCTCAAAATTTGGAATTTCTTGTTACTAAATTAAAGTTTCTGATTCTCTAATTTATTGTCGTGAAAAATCTTCTCTTTATATGGAACTCTTCTCCCTTCGTAGAGTCTCGATAAACCCTGATGCTCTAAAAATATTAGTGTTTGAATAGTGTAGAATTAGATTTCTTCCAGCGAAGGTATTGCAATCTTATGTTTTTCTTAGGTTTAAGGTAGATGTAGTTATCGGCGTTTTCAGAACCCAAAAAGGCTTTAGATCTTGATTTTTGATCTTGAAAGTTGTGTGCTACAAGTGGTTTTTGTCCATGGTTCCACTGGAGATTTGATGAGAGCGCCCAATAAGGCGCATTTCCCAGTATCGAAAACCCTGCAAAAAATAATTACAAAAACTAATTACAACAAAATTTGGTATGTCTAAATGTCCTTAAAAGTAAAAGTTTTTATCTCATTCCTAGGTATCAAAAATTTCAATTACCATTGCTGAAAGCAGCATCAGGGTTATAGGAAGTCACACCATGGTGAAATGCTGAAGGATTCAGCAGCTGTTGACTGATGTTTGTACTATGCTGGTGGCATCTGATCCAAGTCAAGTGATTCAAACGCCCAACAGAGTTTTCTTTCAGCGAATTGTGCTTTTTCCAAAGTCTAAAAAAAATGCTTTTATTAAAAATATAATTCTCTTGCCTAGATAATTCGTATTAAAACTTCAGATAACTTAGGGGAGAGTATTAGGTTTACTAATTTCTGACTCTCGATATATCTTGAAAATTTTGAGATAAGAGTGGTTGGAGTTGTTCAATTATTTTGATTATCAAAAAGAGTGTGTACACAGCTGACGTGATCTTTATCTTCAGTGTGAGATCAGTACACATCTATATTACCTATTTTGATAAAATCGTAAAGTGTACATTGAAAAAGCCTAATAATTTCTCTTTTGAGAACGTTCAGATTCCAGTCTAAATTTTAAAAACGCTATAATTTGATATTTTAGATTTCACGATTTCAGATTGAGGCTTAATATATAACAAAATATGAGAATTCTCCAGGCTCTTCAGTAATTTCTACTCAACTTGAAATAATTTAATTAGTCAAATATTAATTATACATAAAGGATTTAATTGGATGTCTAAATTCATAATAATTCAAGGTACCTGGATTCCAATTAACATGCATTGTAAGATTTCATGCAACATGATATTTGGGTAGGTTGACATATGCTACGATTTTTGAGCTAATCGCATGAATAATTCAACAAACTATAATTTGCAAAAGCACTTGATCATCAAAAAGCATTATATTTTGAACTCTACTCAACGATCTTTATCCAAATTTGCATTACACTATCAAATAATTTCCCCAATCATTCCAATAATTTTCACATGCAAAATTGGGGTCCAAAAATTTGCAGCTTACATTTTAATTGAGTTTTTCAACTGACCACTCTCACGATTGACCTGAAAATCATAAATAAAGCCACTCAATCTTTCAGAATGTTTTCAGGGCCAAAATAAAAACAAGGAAATGTATCGCCATGCAGGAAAAACTCTTCTTGCATGAAGATTTAGCAATTCGCGACAGGTAGAAAATTAGCATGCAGAAATGCGAATGTAAAAGGGTGGAAATTCATCATGTTGATGACGATCACGGTTTTGTTCGAGGGCAGGAACGCGTGGTGGAAGGTGACGGAGCGAAAATTTCTGGAGCATAGTCATGGACAAATAGTTAAGACAAACTTCTTGACGAGCAGGAGAAAACTGAATAAAATGAAAATTCGGATGTTGAGTATTCACATTTCGCAAATCGAATAAATTGAATGTTGAAAGTAGGTGCGACAGCAGGCGTGCACCAAGCTAAGGGCCACGTCGTAGGGTCCTTTCGAAAGGAACAGCCGAGCAACACTTCAATTACAAAACAATTCTAATTAATCACGCACACAAGCACAGTTTTTTATGCAGCTCAGCGATTTTGAGACGATTCCTGGGCGGATGGAAGGTATTATTTTGATTTGCAAAGCGATCACGACAGAGGCCAACGAGACTAGGCTGGTCGGGAAAATTGTCACCGGTTTGCCGTGTTTTTGGAGCTAGACAGTCGCAAGGACAATGGGCACGTCAACACACGTGTCTTGTGTCCACGCTAAAGAATTAGGTGTAAACTGTTTGAACGAACTAACACGACATAGATGCCTCTTTCTCCTCTTTCTTTCGCGTAGTAAATCGATGGCCACACTTGATTGACTTGATTTCACTAGGACTAGACTTTTCCGAGACAGTTCCAGGCGGAGCCCGTAATACGTTGGAGCAGGAAAACTCCGCTAGTTTCAGAGATATGGTTTCTAGGTATTACACACCTTTTGTATGACGTCCGTTTAAGTTGTGCAAATTTGCGGTTTTCAGCGATTTTTGACCAAAAAAACGTCAGAGCATCAACCAAAGCAGGATTAACAATGGTGGCCGCACACTAGTGCGTGTAAGCGAGCGCTCGTTGCGGAGGCGGCGTGAACTTGTTGGAAGGGTTCGAAAATTTGCGATTTTTCGGGAATGGTCATTCATTTACATATTTTGCGAAAAGTATCGAAAATCACGCACTCATTGTTGTTGAAAACCAAATTGGCTTTTGGTTAACTTTAAGTTTCCCCATAGCTTAAAATTTTTATTTTGAAAAAAAATTAAATCCACATCTAATTTTCAAATTTTTTCACAACTGTCCTTTTAATTTTAATCATTTTAATTTATAAATATTTAAGGCCATGTATTACTTATCCGATCCCTACCTTACCGACATTTTTTCTCTGCAACGTTATGTCTAAACTTATTCAGATATCAAATTGAAAATTTCTAAAATTAAAGAAAATATACTAAGGTACGTTTATCTGGTCCCAAATTTTTATTTATATAAAAAAAATTTTTCAAAATAATTTTTTTTTATATGAATGTAAATATTTAGGACCAGATAAACGTACCTTAATGCTTCAACTTTAATTTTAGAAATTTTCAATTTGATATCTCAATAAATTTAGAAGGAACGTTGCAGAGAAAAAAAATGTCGGTAAGGTAGGGATCGGATAAGTAATACATGGCCTTAATTTGTCTTGTAAATAAATATCTGAAATCACCTATTTTGATGATAATCTTTAGAATACATTTTTCGATTAGAGAATCATTCGTTATCAACAATAGAAATATTATTTGACGTTCATTTATGCTTTTGATGACAAGTTTCCTTATAAAAGGAAACCACTAGAGATTAGATTTGACTGGTATTCTGGGAATTACTAGTATTATTTTTACAACTACCGAGGAAATTCTGGCAGTGATAAAATAAAAGAATTTATTTAATTTAATAAAAGATTTTATCTAGTATATTTATTATGCAATTTTAAGATTCAACATTCTTTTTTAATCTTCATATAGGGGAACTCTTTTGTATATTGATTTTTTTTTTAAAGTTTTATAATAAAATTACATAATTTGATTTGATACTTAGAAGCATATGTGATTTAGTCTTAAATTCAAAATAATTTTAAAAACTTCAATTTTAATTTCAAATGATTTAATATATTTTTTTTTTTACAAATGTAGACGATTGACATGTCTATCTTTAACTCATATTTAGTAAGCAATAAGCAAATAATTTATTATACTCTTGCCACTGGTGGTTCTTGTGGGTTTGTGACTGAAGTTGCAACTGTAGGTGTTTCTAGTTGCGAAACCTGATTATTTTGTTGGGCCTTTTCAGTTACTACTGGCTCTGCTGGTTTGTGCCCTGTAATTACTGAAGGTTCTTTAGGTGCTTGCCAAGTGGGAATAATTTTCCCATGGATACGCCATGTTCCATATTCGTTATTTAAATGCCTTTCAAATACTATATATTCTAGAACATCTTTGGCTATGATCTCGCTTCCATGCATCAAACGTCCAAATCGGTCGTAAAGTGCTAAAGTCTGAAATAAAAGCAATACATATCAATTTTACTGATATTTGAATTTTTTGAAGTTTTTGAACACATATGTATTATATAAAGTTCTTTAAAATCATGTTATTGATAACAAACCTGTTTAGTATGAAATCGAACAGTTAGTTGTCCATAAAGATTATCGCTACTACCGACTTTCGTATTCCGAGCACGAACAATTCGAGCTGGTTCCAATGATTCGAGGAACCACCATCGAATTTGTTTATTGCAGATGTTGTGCTTCATTTCCTAAAAATATCAAGAATTAGAAAAAAACATATAATGAATATCTGCAGGAAAAACTTGACAAAAAGAAGATAACGCTTTACACTTACAGCATAAACTTTTTCTGTAACAAAATTTCTAAGCCTCCAAAAATTTTTCCTGAAAGCAAAAAGAAATTCGAGATAGTAAATACTTACTATTCAAACAGTTACTTATTAAATTCAATTTAAAATTACCTAGCCAAAGCTACGTGGGCCTTAATGTAAATCTCCCTAGCTTCTTCTGCAAAAGCTTTCGCGCTAAAATCATCGACATAGCTCTTTATTTTTCTGATAGCCAACATAGATGTCGTTTTCTTCCCTATAGCGAGGGCACTTTGTTTCATACCCTGAAATAAGATTAGCTCTATTAGTGACAATATTTAATTGTATTAAATAACTGAAGAATTAGAAGAGAAGTAAATTACAGGTGTTGTGATGACTGAAAATTTTCCGTCTCCCTCAGGAGGAACGTAGGCTTCGACAATTCCACTGGTGCTGGCAAGAGTCATGCCAGTTTCTATCCAAGGCCTCGAAGGATAGATTCCTCGTTTTTTCAGCATAGAACGTTTTTCTTCTGGTGTTATTTCATCATCATCTCTATCATCCGGAAGTTCAACTTTTATTACTTTGGCTTTTCGCTCCTTCTTAAACTTTGGATTCCAATGTTTTGAAATGTTTCTGACTACATCCACTTGCATTGGAGCCAGAATGTAACCTGGTCTGTTCTGAAAGCAAGCAAAATATTCAATTGTTAGTTTACTCCCAAAAGTTCAGTAAGATTTTAAAAGTTCTAAAGTCTGAGATTCCCCATTTTACTCAACAATTATTAGAATTAAATATCTTTTCACTCTATAGATGTATTATGTTTTAAAATATAAATGTACCTATAGAAAGAACAAATATTTACTTTTAATACTTTTCGCGTAAAACAAGAAATTCAAAATTAACCTAACAATTTAAACTTTTCATTTTACTCAAAAAGTATTAAGATTACTATTTTTTTTGCTTTGTACCCATAATTGTATTTAAAAAATGAGTAGTTATACAGAGCGAAAAAATATCTAATTATAATATTTATGAAGTAAGACGAAGAAATCGAAGCTGGAGGTTAGAACTTTGATCAAATGTGATTATCATAGTTCATGAATGTTTATTGGTCTAAAAATGTATAAGATGGTAGCAGTTATTAAGCTTCTAAAATAAAGGAGGTAATAACTAAGTCTCAGTGGAAAAACGGATAGGAAATGTACACTGCCCTGCATAAATGCCTTTCCCTGTGAAGTTGGGTAATTATACGTTTTTCAATGCGGAATCAAGTTATCACCTAACTTCACAGGGAAAGGCATTTATGCAGGGCACTGTACAAGAAAAATTCGAATTCAACTTTAACGCGTAACGTGATTGTTGCGCTTATTTCTGAAAAAGTTGAAAATAAAGATAATCCGGACAGTGTTTGGGGGTAACGTGTTACTTTTAATGACATTACCGTTGCTTATTTTGGGTAACAGTAACGGTACCACGTTACTACTTCATGTCTAGTAATTATCCGAACATATATAATTGGTTAAACAAGTTATAAAAGTCATATTTCTTACCTGGATACTTTTGCCAATAATTGACAAGGTATTTGTTAAAAGTCCAGCCATTGTTCTGGTAATTGTAACACCTTATAATTAATAGTCAACCTTGTTCCAGAACTGTTTAATTGATTGAAATTAACGAGAAACGTTGACACCAGCGGTCCAGATGACCAGGGTGACCGGGGGGACCGGGGTGACCAACGTGGATATCATGGGATATTAAGGGCATGTGATACTTTACCATAAGAGCAATTTATTTTCCGCAACTTTAAGTTTGCAATAATAAATATTTTTTGCTAAAACTAGGCCATTTACCTTCGTCTGAACGAAACGGAGGTAAATGGCCTAGTTTTAGCAAACAATATTTATTATTGTGAGCGTGAAGTTGCGGAAAATAAATTTGCTCTTATGGTAATTACCACATGCCCTTAAGGATGTTAGTGATACTAATGCCACCTACAACTTTTATCCAATCTGTTTTATCGACGAAGTAGAAATTCCTTATTTATCGACTCGTTTATTTACAATTGTTGAAAACAGGTGAAGGGAGGTGGAAGAAAATGTAGAGAAGGTGGTAGTGATTGAGAAGTGGGGAATAGTTCGAAAGTCTTTGCCGTCTGGTCGACTCACTGCAGTTGACTCCAGTTTTGGCTATGGCGTGTTTAGGGTCTGTGGTCCCTAGGATCTGTGCTCGTGAGTTTGCCCAATTTCAATTTCGAAGGAAAGTTTTTACGACATGTGTTAAGTTCCGACAGGATGACGAGCGTCCCCTCAGCACACTTCTTCAACACTGTCAGGTACCTGAAATGAATCACTATCTTCACATTTCGTTTTAGCAGAAAAACTTTCATTTTCAAAGAGTTCCTTTTCAAGATTTCCCTAAAATCATTTTAAAAGCCCAACAGCTTTCTTTATCGACACAACGTGCTCAAGTTGAATAATTTTCAGTCAGAATTTCCTGACAGAAGATCAGGTTCTTTGGTTAGAATTGACATAACCTCTGTAATGAAATCATGTGTGTTGCGACTGTTATCAATGTTATGAGTAACTCTCGTTACATTTTATTATCAGAGTTAGTCCTCTAACCTAAAATCGAAATTAATAGACTGAAATTGCATTTTGTGTCGAAAGATTGACTAAACATTTCTAGTGAATTGTCACGTGATAGATGTTGTTACATAAATAGTAAGTAACCTCGAGGGAAAAACAGTGGAAAAGATAGTGCACTTTTCTCGGTTCAAGGAAATCGTAAAATTACATAATCAAAGGCTTGTCAGATGTTTGACGTTTGGTCAAATATTGCTTTGAAAGCGAATGTTCGGGGTTGTCTAGGCTTAGCCTACATCTGGAAAACTCTCTTTTCTCACTCCGTTGATCTCACGTGAAAGCCGAGATGTGTCTAGTAATTATTCCTTTAGAAAACGAGTGAAATCCCGCGAAAATATTAAAAAGTCGGCATCAGCTGTTAGTTTCTAGCAGACGCCAGTGAGTGTCGTCTGCTAGGTCCTATAGGCGTGTTTCTTTGTACCAAAATTATTTTTGTTTGCAAGGCGAATTTCATTATTTATAACATATCACTAGCTTCATTCTTTAGTCTATAATTGTAGTCTAATTTTCTATTTTTGTTCAAATCATTAGTGTCACTAGTTTTGACAACGATCAGTTTGTTTTTTCAATCATTCGAAATTCGCTAATCTTATTTCTGCGCATGCGTCGTTGTCCATTTAAATTTTAGCGCGAATTTTAAATTAAGTCTTGTAGTTGTATGAAGTAAGAATTAAAATGAGTTAAAGTTTAGAGTGTAATTTAAAGTGAAGTAATTTGTTATGATGTTTTAAGTACATTTCATCGGTAATGTAGGTTATGTTTCGCTAATTCATTCATTGATCTTGGTGTGATTTCAGATATAGATCTTCAGAGAACTTAAATCATTTAAATAAGATTTCATTTGGGTGATAAGTACTTGTTTGCAAAAAAAGACGTGATAAACACAAGATTTCGCGAAAGTGAGGTGTTGCGATTTTGAAATTTCGCCTTAAGGATGTGGCCGCACCTGTTTAGAGTAGTGCGTTCCTCAATGGGCAGATTGTTGAGATTGGGGGGACGATGGAAAACCCCCTTTAAATCTCTATTGGCGAGTTCATAGTAATCGTCACTCTTCTTGCGCAACTGCAAAGTAAATGCGTCCCGTTGAACACGCGGACCATAAATCTGGCCCTCTTTCCTCTTTGGTCGTTGCCTCACACCTGGTCAATATTACATAATATTCTTCTTTGGATTACTTTTTAAAACAAATTATAACTCCGCTCGTATTGCATCAAATCATTTTAGACGAATACGTCAAAAAGATGTTGGGGAGGCTAGTCGAAATTGTTCCAGACGTATATGCTCGATTCAAATATACTTCAAAGAATTTGCTAGATTAAAACTAATAGATTAATCTAGATAATTTTTTATATTTAGACAATGTAGAAATAAAACTTTCCATTTTCTTCGTATCTCGCGCTTTTGATATACAATTGACGAGTAACCGGTTGAGCGAATTTCAGCTCTAAGCTAAACATAAGTAGGCTAGCTAAATGGCAGAGATATTTACCCAAGTCTGTGTGGAACGTCCGCTGGCGCTCTTGACTTTCTCGATAGCAACTTATCTGTATTTCTGCTTACTCTTACCTACCTGTTACTTATCTTCTATTCTTCGGTATTTAGAGTTTCAATTCTGAAGCTTTAAAATACACTTAAGAGATTTTTTTTTATAGGAATTTAAAAGAGAAATAATTTTGCTTCCTCGTATAAGAGGAAGCTTTGTAGTGATGACAAAATCCAGTTTCCAAAAAAAAGGTTTTTTGATTATATTGCAAGAAGAATATATCTAATAGGATGTCCTGAAAAATTGTTCGGATATGTGTAATACTTTTAGCAACTTTGAAATTCTACTGAAATAATTTCAACATTTTTTTTTTTTTTTTTTCATTTTTCGAGGTTGAGTCATGGAATATTTATTTCAAATGGCAATAAGAACACATATTGGTTTAATAAAATTAATAAAATAAAATAAATAAAATCACATTTACTTTCAGGAAGCAAAGTGCTCATCTATAATAATTACAAAAGTTGATACAACTTCACAGCTAGTTTGAGAATTACTCGAACCAAATAAAACTGAAAGGATCTTCTAATGAAGTCTCAAATAAACTAGAATTCCGAGTGTTCCATTTTTTTGTAGGGGCCACCGGATATATGACACTTCCGGGAACAAATATTCTTTCTCAAATGTAAACTTAGCAAAAACTAACAGAAAAAATGCTATTGCAGTTAGGAAAATATTGTATTGTTAAAAAAACACTTTTTTCACTCAATTCTATTTTGTTAGTGTAGAACAGATAAAAACATTTGCAGTAAAAATATGCAGACACGTGTCAGTGTTATATTTTCCATATTCTTTTATATTAACCTTACCGTACGAGGATTATTCTTTTTTCATGCAAGTAAGTGATAGACTTATACATTCACTTTTATTATTCATGCACATTTTTACAAAAATGTAATTCTCAAACTAAAATGGAATATAAATAATTGAAATCGTCAGTGACAATAAATGCGAATAACTCTTTTACCTTGATCTTATGATAAAGATTGATCGAATGTAAGAAATATTTATTTTCCTTCTTAAATATACGCTACTATATTCCATTCACTCTGTTATACTTTCCCTGGTTAATTCGAGGTTAATTCGACATTAATAGCTGTCTAAGCGCGGCCATAAATACATACACTTCTCTCCGATTATAGTTTTCTATAGACATAGATATATGATATATCTTTAATAAAGATTCCTCAAAGAGAAAAGCTTCATCTGAAAACCGTTTTTAGATTAAAAAAGCTCAGTCAGTATCACTCATTCTCTATTCCTTTTCTTTGAAAAAATCTTTCATATGCATTTTGAATTGACAAACGTGTCACAGGTGTCAGGATTGACGTAAAAAGTCTGGATTCATAGTATTCTGGTCTCGTACGTCTACGTCTACGTGTGCAAGCACGCTGAGGAACGCATGAATATTTTCACAATGCAATCATATATTTATGCAACAAATTATCGCGAGCACACATGGCAACCCGTCAACTTATTAGCTATTCATCTCTAAAAAAGAGATTTGTCACTCAATCCTTGATTGCTATAGTTTTTCATCCTCAATTCTTATTTAAATTGTTAAAAATGTCGAAAGATAAATTAGTTGGGACTTTTTTCTCTTCATCCTTTGGTTGGATTTCTATTCGCCGCCTGTAATTTTGAATCAAGATCAGAGCTGCCAACTTAATAAATTTAAATGGAATTCAAGAGATATTACAAGATTTCAAAGATATCAAGATGTCCTAAAGGATTCCAAAATA
>JAUESH010000020.1:19674539-19686623 GCA_032275165.1 Synergus magnus | reverse complement strand
TTAATAAATTTAAATGGAATTCAAGAGATATTACAAGATTTCAAAGATATCAAGATGTCCTAAAGGATTCCAAAATAATTCAGACGAGTTTCACGATTTTCAAGTAATCAACAAATTTTGTTAAGCATGTCAAGGGATAAAAACATAAAAAATGTTTTTAGATTGTTTAAAATCTGTTATATCTCTTGAAATCTGCTAAAATTTGTTGAAACCCCTTCGAACCTTATGAAATCTTTTGAAATCCGTGTGGTTTTGACTTGAAAATAATATCTTGGTTTTATTGCATTATTTTAAGTTTGGAATACCAAATAAGGCAATTTCTGCACGGGTATTTGTTTTGTAAATACAAGATTAATTGTTAATTTTTCTTTTAGATCGTTCCAGATGCACGTTATTCATTTAATTATCATTAACATTATCATAAAACTTTTCCCACCTTTCACGCACTATGCGATTAAATCTTAAATTACGTTATAAAGCACAATAAAAAAAGGTTATTATGTTGATTATCCAACTTAACTATGTATGTAATAGTTATTATATAAAGGCAGTAAGGCAGTGCATAGATAGCATGAAATTCTTTTTTTCGTAAGTCTACCTAACAGAATAGTAAACACAATAATGTATAGAATGTACTTTTAAAAAATTTCATTCCAACTATTATTCTCAGTATTCCAGGGACATATCGCTTATTAGACTCCTGATTGTTGTATTTTCTTTAGTATTAATTTCTGAGGTATTCTTCTTACCAAGGTTGCACTTCAAGGCCATTTAAAACCTCCAAAAAAATCTTACTGGTGCAATTGCGACCTTCAGTTACTTGCTCGAGCCTTCGCAGATATATATTTCTTTGCATCAGGTAGTACCATTTTTTTACAAAAGGTTTTCCTTGTTTCAAGTGGTATTTAAGCCTTCTTGTTTTTCTCTGGGTCAAGAAAACTACTTTGAAACCTTGGATTCAACATCTGCAATCAGGTTTTATGCCTTTATTACACTCATCTTATTTTCTTATCTTATTTTCTCGTCTTAAAGTCAACAATATCCTTCTCATTAATTACGTTTAAGTAATGCCTGAATTGTAACAATGAAAATTATAATAATGACAACTATTATAATGACCTTAATTTTCTCTTTGTCAGTCTCTAAAGTGACCACAGAAATGTGTAACGTTCCCTTTTCTCATGTTTCGTGTTTAAGTGACGTTGCGAAGACGAATATTTGTGTATGCTGAAGCATTTGATGACTGTATGTAATATGTTTATGGTTACCCGTGCAAGTCGCTTTGTGTCGTTCCACATAGCAATCCACATATAGCGAGTTCTGTGTTCATGACATTTATGAATCTTCTCTTACTCAATTGCAATATATTCTACTTCGTATTGAAGGAATTGACGTTGCACCTGCCTTCTGGCTAAATTTACATTTGAGAGAAAGCTTTGGTTAATCTATCCGACATATGTATTTGGTTGCTTAGGATCATTATAGTTACAATATAATCACTCGTCAACATTGTTCTGACATGTCAAGATCAAGTTGTTGATCGCAGTGCCCTCCACGATTCTTGCATAATTTTTATATCATTCGACATAGTCAGTTAGGTACTATTATGGCATTATGGAATTACGAGTGACTGATTGACTCTCACAGATCATTCATCAGGTTACAACTGAGATAAAAGACGCGACATTATTAAGATGTGGTTAGGTGTTGATACTATGTAGTTGAAAGCTTGTTTTACAATACAAAAAAACAGAGCATTAGTGTAAGAATAGGACTTATAGGATACTTGGGTAAAATATTTATATATATTTTACCCAAGTTTTCTGAACTTCGGGAGTTGGAATAGTGCATCGTCCTCGAGAAAAAAGAGCCATGGACAAGTAAGATAAAGAGGGGGAGAAAGGCCAGTGTTCAATTAGCATCTTCTTTGGTTTGTTGAAACAATGTAAACTAATCGACGTGGGATTGCGCGTTTCCACGGGGAACAGGGTAATTACCTCAGATTATTCTTAACGCGCTTCAATGCTTGAAAATAAATACCGGATTTACATAGCCGACATTCCGGAGACTTCAATGCTTGCTGGGCATATCGGTTTCATTTCAAGATATGATATACCAATTACAAATCGATTAAACCTTTTCTTTTTTATAGAAAAGTATTCTTAATCTGCATTGTGAAATTGAGTTCTTGATGGAATTAAGAAGAATATTAATTAATATTGGGAAATTTAATATTACAGAGGGATAAGAGATAATTTATCATAAAAAATCTAAATAATGATTTCTTACAAAATGATGCATCTTATAACAATCTTGTGCATTGTTCGAGGAAAATATTCTCGAGTTATATTGAAACTCATGAAAGACTCAAGATTAGCTAGATTATCATGAAAGAGTTAACATTTATAATAGATTATTGCAAAAGAATAGCACACTCTTATGAAACTATGTTTGAATCGCTTTAACCATTCCCTTAATGACTGTGTACAGGATTATACGTGAAGCAATCCCCTTAAGTGATCTACAATCGATTCCGATTTATGACTCAGTTTCTTCAAAACTAGGGAAATTAGGTGCTCATTTGAGAATCGGACTTTCACCTATGGAATATTCGTTTGTTAATGTAGGATTTCTCGCGTATTCTTATTTTAGCATTATAAAAAGCTAATTAATTACATAATATAAAAGCTATTTACTAATAATTGTATTGTTTCTTTATAAACGCATTTACCGGCGAATATCTCTTCTTCGATGTAAGAATGCGATAAATTAGAAACTCACGCGATATATGTATATAGGATTCCATTTGAATAAACTCTACGCGTCCGATATATTTTTTCTACAAAGCTTTTAACGCAACCTTTTTAACGTAGAAAGTGTGTTATTACTCTCTAGATCTGAATTAGTATAAGAAGTTGCTAATGAAATTTACTGCCAAGTCGTTTTACTAATTGCTTGAATAATTTCTAATCACTAGTAGTAAAATATGAATCCATAGTACTCAACATTATTATAAATATAAGCGAGCTCAATGTTTGCTTTATTACCCGATATTGCGAACATCGGCATTCGTACGAGAAATTAAATTCTGAATCATCTTTGCCTCGAGTGCGTCAATCGAACGCAACTTGCATGAATGAGTGCGATTCTCGAGTTCTAAAAATAAGCATGGACCATCTTTATAATATGCTGTAATTTTATTGTACTTTGTTCTGAAAACAAAGAGTACCGTGATAAATTCACGCTCGCACTGATAATTACCCCAAGTGAGAAAATTGGTCAACACCCCATCAAAATTAAAAAACCATTCTGGATTAATTGTTAGCAATATTTTATTATGAAAAAGGTTAATTTTCTGAAAACAAAAATCCCATTATAAAAAGAGGTAGTGGCTATTATTGGTTGGATTTCTGGGGCGCATGAATATCCCCCAAATTCTATTTACCCTAAAATTTATTATACCGAAAATCATTTGACCAAATAGCAATTTGTTATAATTTTTATATTTTCGTATTACCATTCGACATAATTTTTATTTTACCGAATTATAATTTGACATAATTTTTGTTTGTCCGAATAATCATTTATTCTAATTTTTATTTTTTCGAAATGCTATTTGTCATAATTTTCATTTATCCGAATGTTCATTTGACATAATTTGTTTTTCTTTCGAATAAGCACCTCATTCATTATCATTCGGATAAATGAGAATTATGACAAATAGCGTTTCGGAAAAAGAAAAATGATGTCAAATGGTTATTCGGAAAAATAAAAATATTATCTTAATCGGACAAATAAAAATTATTTTAAATAGGATTTCGGTATTATAAAAATTATGTCAAATTATGATTCGGAAAAATAAAAAGTATTTCGAATGATAATTCGGAAATATAAAAATTATAACAAATTGCTATTCGGTCAAATGATTTTCGGGAATAGAATAGAATTTGGGGGATATTCATGCACCCCGGATTTCTATTCCCCGCCTGTACATTAGATAATTGCGAGTTTGCAGCCCTTTAATAAATTACGTCAGAAGTCAATTAAAAAATTGTTACTTCCAAATCTGCGTTACGAGACTGCATCGATTTGCATATCGAGAATTTCCGTGGTTCCTCTCACGAACAATAACGGTTTATGCATGCTAATTCCATTCAATCGTTCAGTGGATGAAATCAAGAAATGAAACTATATATACACGACAATCTAAAACGTACCTTTCGTCTTTCTTTATTTAATGAAACGACGTTCATATGAAAGAAAAATTCACATAAATTTGCTCATATTTCAAACGTTTAGATTCCCTGGATAAGTAAAGTTATGCAAAGTTGGTAGAAGCTTGATTTTGAACATTTTCACGAGCACAATGCCTTATACCTTTGAGGAAGCAAAAAACGCTCCTGACAGGTTGTATGAAATGACTGGCAAAGTAAAGGTCAATTACCACGTGATACTGAATTCAAAAGAATCGTTAGTTCTGTGACTAAAAATTTTGTTTTCTTATCCACGGTCGAAAGTCGTTTCAAGTAAAATATGAGGAAAAAAAACGTAATGTAAATTGTATGCATAAAATCCGAAACTTCGAACTTGTGCTCGACCTTGACACGTCGGGCTTATACACGCTCCTCTTCCTCGTATTTCGTATGCAAATAAGATCACAAAAGAGTCGGGACTCTATAAGTATATAATACTGTTTAGTAAGCTCTCTATGATATCATGAAGGTGAGAGCGTATCATGCATTTGCAAAATTCATTTCGCAGTCATCACCAAACTCTTCATTTTTCAAAGACCTTGATAGCATCGCGCTTATAAGTTTACGGAAGTCGTTTCGGGTTTAATACCCAACTCTCTAAAGTTTAATTTGTTAAAAAAACTTTAGTGGAAAGTTGAAAACTGCTTAAAGAAATAGTAACTTAAAATTTCGAAGAAAATAAAGGCCTGGTATTTTCTCGCAGTTCCCAGTAAACGAATATAGGTTTCATTTGAAACCTATTTCGGTAGTGAATAGATGTAGCAAAAAATGAGTTTCATCGAAGAACGAGTGCAAGTTCTAA
Organism: Synergus magnus; assembly: GCA_032275165.1. NCBI lineage: Eukaryota > Metazoa > Arthropoda > Insecta > Hymenoptera > Cynipidae > Synergus > Synergus magnus. The sequence continues at coordinate 19,681,568 of JAUESH010000020.1, read as the reverse complement.
AAAGAGGAAACTGCAAGAAGTGAGTTAGCTGAAAAGGGAATGTTTAATGAAAAAGAGGTTTACAGGTATGTGTGGGGTGATTATCACTGACAAAGTCTTTATTTTTCGCACCCATCGCATCGCTAGAATATGGCAGGCGCGTTTCTCCTGTATGTATATACAACATTACATCGGTGTGTCCTCGATATCCAAATGAGAGTTGTAGTAAAAGTTGAACGCATCACGTCCAATCGTGTTCTTTGCTGTCAGTCTTTAAGTCCATGAGTTGCTTTATATCTGGTTTATCGTTAAAAAATACCATAGGCCACCTGTTCATGTTTAAAATTCCTCTTCGGACAACCAATCTTGTCTATTTCTTCGATCAGTTTTATTAATAACCCACTTGATTATAATCAGTCATTCTTTTTTTTTGAATCCTATAGAAAGGACTCCGGACTTTGTTTCCTTAAAAAATGAGAATGTCAGGATGAATTTAAATTTTACTACCCACAGGTGTTAATGGTACCTTTAAAATCTAGGTGTGTTAAAAAGTAAAAGGTTGATAGTGTGACTATGAAGTAAGGTAATTGTCAAATGTGTATATTTATAGACCACTTAAACATTTTGACAATTGCTGTATTAGCATAAGTATGTCATTTTCTAGCATTTGAAACAAGTTATATTACTTTTCGCAATACATTATGAGATGGATGTCTAAAAAATTTGTTTAGGGGTCCTCCACGTCACTAAGCAAATTAAGCAAAGAGACGAAGGTTCCCCGACCAAGGTCTGCAAACTTTGTACACTTAATGTCAACAGGTGTTGTTATAGTAAGACATGTATGTGTCACTTTCTCACGGAAGAGACTTACCCTTCCTCGAATATGTATTAGACTCGATGAATATATGTATCCCCAGAAAGAAAGTAAAAGTTTAATGTCTTAACGACACTTTCCATGTTGAAACGTGAAGCCTTCATTTTCGAAAATAATTTTTATTATTAGAAGTCTTTCTAGAAAAGGCTTCTTTCTTACGTTGAAATTTTTCTCTTTCTGCGAAACGTGGACTTCTAGTATGTAATCACATACAATAGGAATATCTAAAATATACTTACCTATCATATATTTAAACTGTGTAAGTACGGGGAATCTTGAGTACATAGCTTCAGTTAAGCGAAGCTACTTAGACACTTTATTGGAATTCATCAAAAGTCCAACCGTTATACGAAAATATAAATACTTTTAAAAAGTATCAGGCAGTATAATACTAAATACAAGGCGATTCACACGATCCATTGCGGATACTTTGCTTAATTAACGTTCTTATTCTCATCATTCTAGTGGCGACATTTTCAGCTGAAAAATGTACTTAATGAAGGTAAAAAAAGATAAGAAGCTCCACAAGTGTGCGCCTGTATTTCCTCCTAAATCTGCCTTTAATTACCCATTTATCTCTCGTTTTTTGCTCAAAATCCAGTTTCTCTCTCAAAGTATCCCAGTTTTCCTTGAACCTCCCATTCACGTTTACTTACCCCGGTTTTAAATCAGAACTCAACCCGTTTTATTTAATCATTTGCGTAGACATCTGACAATTAGTTTTAATAGCTAAAATAACTTGAAGAAAAAAAAAACCAATACCTTTTGACGATGAGAATGTAAAAATTACCCAGTAATTTAGGAAATTATGTTTAAGCCGCAGATTACATTCTGGTTCTTGGCTTTTATTCACTCTTTTCAACAAAAGGAGTTTAACTTTCTTCCGGTTTTCCCAGCTCTTCTTCTTTTATCTTTTGTAATTCCTATTTGTGGCAAAGTAGTTCCGCGTTTTGTATAGAGCCAGAAACTTCTTCTGCCTAGTGTGGTGATTGTCACTGAATACATAAGAATATTATTTCAGTATAATTTGTTCCAATTTTGGTAAAATTTAACTGATAAACTTATAAGATAATATCATGGGAATGACCTTGATTATTCTGAGGGGTCGATCACTATGAATTTTCGTGTACCAGAAATATATTCCCAAAAGGATATTTGGGAATATAGAGAATATTTCGGAATATTTAGGAATACAAGGAATATCTGGGAATGTTGATAGAATGTATGGAAATATTTAGTGAGTGTGTATCAGGATCATGTCGGAATGATCGACCCCACAGATTGTTCACTTAGTCGGAAAAAGACAATGTAACGTACGAATCGTAATGGAAATTGAGCTTTTTAGAGCGCGATTCAGTCGTCGCGATGAATCGAAGGAGGAAATAATCGACAGAATAAAATTGAGAGAGGGAGAGTGAGATCGTGAGAGCGACCTTGATTCAGTGGCGAAGAGCACGAAACGTTCACCGTGGAGTCGTGGACAAACAGCATCCTCGAACGAGCGAATGCCGTTGGTCAATTCAGAATGTGGGTCGCCCGGACCTCATGGAGAAAGTGTATTTTCCCACTCCAGCTTGGTAGACGTTCTGATATTATTTGAGAATTCTTCAAAGGTCGATGCTTTTCATTAAAATTCAGATGAATCCTTACGTCGAAAGAATCTCACATTCCGAGCTCACCTCTCTCTGCCTGTTTTCATTTTCTGCAGAGGCAACTTTTTATACGTGCAGACTCAAGCGTGTACAACACAGTTTTGACACTCGAGACATTTTATCATGAATTTTAACTGCACAATGCACTTTAATAGTGAAGTCATCGAAAATGAGTAATACTTCTAACGAAACTTCATTTCTCAATATAGTTTTTCTTTTTTCAACAAATTTTCTGCCTGGGGAATAAGAAAGTTTTCTACCATGTGGTCGCATGAAGACTTTCTTTAAATATCCACACAAATAAAATATAAAATGTCGACTTGACGCGTAAACAAATAGACTTGCGGAAGAAGAATAGGCAGAAAAAGTGAAAGCATCTACCACTCTTTTTCAAAATGAGCTCTATTGACAACTAAATGAATGCGTGCATATTAAGAAACCGGTAAAAAATTTAAATGTGCATTTTGAAGATACAATGAACCTGTAGAAAGAAAAATATTGAATATGTGTAATTTACATTAGAGACCCATTAAAAGTTCTATAAAACCTGCAGAGTCGAAATAGGGATTTAAAAAGTTTATCCATTGTAATGGGGAAGATCCAAACTCTGTATGAAGTAACTGGAGCTCGTTCCAGCTAGATCTTGATGGATGGCGGTTATGCAACTTACATCAAGGTCTCTCGCGTGTATAGGAAAACGTTTTATTTGCCATTCATGGGATTGTAATTTGCACACACTAACGTATGTAATTTTGTGCAAAAAGCTGGTTTTAAAGCATCATCTAATTCGCAATCTCGTTATATCGCAACTTGACACTTTATAATATATTCTCGTCGTCTGCAAAAAGTGCGACAATCGTTGACTTTCGCACATTGCTTGAAACCAAAGGTCAGGAAATTCGATTTCAAAAGTCTAATCGTAGCTGAATTAGATTTATTACTCGTCCACTTTGATTAGAGAGTTCAATATCAATCATTTTTATATCTGATTGAACTTTCGAGCGACACAGTTTAGAAGTCCACTTTTTTAAAAGATCTGATAAACTATTGGCCTGAGCGCGACTTTACGGATATTTGAAATTGCCTCAGTAAATTGTCATCATAGAAATTGCTTCTCCTTCCTTCTGTTCGATTTCAGTCAAATTTTGCTTAGTGTAAGCAGTTGACATCACACTGATCACGCTGAACGATCCACCTTGCGGCGACAGACAGAGCAACCATGTAACCTCACTTTCTCCTCTTACACACGATTTTACTGGTCTTTAACTCAACTTGACTCCTCGTTTGCTCTACTCACCTCCAGTTTTCGATCTTCTCGTAAAAATTTAATTTGGTCTCAAATTTGGTCTAGATGTTCCACTTGCCAAGAGACAATACTTTCTTCAGAGGTGAAAGCATTAAATTCTAGATTTTCCACACGTGACTGAACTGCGTAAATACTGAGAGAAAAATTGTATCTTTCTTGTGACCTTCATTCGTCCTTTGTACTTGTTTTGCATAATTATAAGGCATCAAAGTATAACTTTTTTCCTACTTCCGAGTAAAACCGTATTAATCAACCTTTGTCCCTGGAAGTAATGAATATATTGATCATGGATCTATGTCTAATTGTCCATTTCATTAGCTCAAGTATGTGTTACTCGAGCTTATTGCGACAGAGCACTTCCACTAGGCATGCAAGTATGTATTTCGAAATCTATCGTACTTCTTTGGATCGTCTACGTAATGGACCCCCTCGTACCTCTCGAAGGACGACTTTCCGCTGCACATTTTTTTAATTTCCATATAAGACATGGGCAGTCGTAGGTTAAAGGCCCATTTCAACAGACCACAATTTACAACGATAATCAATGGCTAAATACTTGCTTTGATTGTTACTTGCTGCACAAACCACACTCTTAAATATCGTTGCAAGGTCGTTTGGTTAATTTTACAAATGAAACTTGCACAAAATGAGTGTTTACAAATTGTTCTTCAGAAATTAGCAGCCGTTTCACATACCTAAATTCAAGAAAACATCACAACCCCTTCTATATACAGTGGTTAGGCAATGGTTATATAAAAAATTTGCAGGAGTCCTTTCAAAATATTCAGTTATTCATATTCACACCCATCGAATTCAAAGGCGAATCTCTTAATAAAAGTCCTGATAAAAATGTAAATTTTCATGCATTCTCAATAGGATAAACATTCGAAGTGACCAAATTTTCTGTTCCGGGATAAAAAAAAAATTTTTAAATATCGAATATGCAGAATTGCGATTTAGATCTGTTCTCAAATTTGTATGCATGTTTTTTCTGAAATGTTTCTGTATAATATCTACATATTTTATTCTCAGACACTTATAGTTTAGTTTTGTATGATGAGATGCGTGGTTTATCTAAAAGAAAAATTATCATAGTTCATTGTAATTAGTGTTTCTTACACATTATGCCGATGGTGAAATGAATATTTATGACTGAATTTTATTATGTATTCCTGGTACAAAGCTCTATTGACTTTAACGCCGGCCCACGCACTACTTATGCTCATCTAATTCGTTTTGACGTCTAAAAGAAAAGTCATTCATCTCTACTCATCCCTTAAATTAAATAAAGTAAAGAAATTAGTATAACAAATTAGTATAACAGATTAGTATAACAAATGCAGTCATATGTGGAGCACATATCGGTTTATATCATAATGGAAATTAATGTGATTAATAATAGTCACGTATGGAAATGAATGAAAATTGAGTGGGATAAGTAATTAATTTTAAATGCAGATATTTCAGAACTAAACGTTATGACCGCATAAAAAGTAACTTTCGACAGAAATAAATTGAGAAAATATAGTTATCCTATATGTCTTTGTCAGACCAGGGTGTGTCTCTGATATTTGCGGCTCTTATATTCGCTTTCTTAAAATACACATTCATGAGACGTATGATAATTATGAAAAGGAAGCCTCGGGAAATAAGAAACTCGTGTAACCACTTCAACCACATATTACAACTTGCGGATGCTCATATTGAGGCTTGGATTCTTTTTTGACAGTTCCGCGGCTGCCGTCTTCAATGAAAGAAAAATACTGTGTATTATCATTCATACCTGGCAAGATTTTAGGTGCCATAATATATTATACTCGCGCGATGAATTTTAATGCAGGTTTATGTCACGGCGTTTAATTCAAAGAACCCTTTTTACAGACATACAAATCTACGTAAATAAGTAAACAAATCAAGGCTGAAAAAGAATATTATGTAAAGTACTGAACATTACAAAGCATAATTTTACAATATTTTGCATCACATTAAAATGTACATATTATAGTATAGTATTCTTCACTCAAGCAAAAGTTTGTTGAATTCAAGACATGTTTGTATTGTACTTTAATTTGAGTTCAAGTTTTCTGTTAGTTTATATACTCACATGAAATTTAATGTTAAAATTCATCAAGTTTTTTTTTTTAATTCTATGTCTATTAAAGCCGTAACAGACTTTTTACTTGTTATAATAAAAATCTTATTTCAGTATTTTGACACTTTATCGCATTATAAATCCAGACTTATGAGAGAAAGTTTCGGTGCTTTGCCACGTGTCTAGCGTGTCTTCAAATTTATCTAAATTCCTTGCTCCCACATTAGATGAGGAAACCAGAATAATTAATGAGAAACTACATTTTGAGGTAAAATATGGAATCTGCTTCGTCACACAGTCACTAATGTAATCAAGATTTAAATTTCCGCATTCTCCAAATGGGAATGATTTTTTTCACCTTTCTTCATTAAATGTAATTTGAATATTTCGTCACAAAGCTATATATAACTTCAAATTTACATAATGTATTTTATTATCCAGTTTTCGTAAAAGTTGAGGACTTTTTACAATCATTGGATAATAAGAAACAATCCAAATAGTAATAACAGAAGTAATAACTCAATGTTGATTGATCTAGACCTTTCAAATCGTGACTCTGGGCATTTTTAGTAAAAATGTTTTCATTTCACTTGTTTTTGTTGTATATATATGAGAATGAAATGCAGATTTTTAGATCACAAGCCCACGTGGTTTTTCATGCAGTGCGTGTAATTGCGCGGTGTAACTTGGGTGCGGTCGTTATCTGTGATCAAAAGCAGGTCAATAAACTAAAATAAATAACTGAAGGTTATTTGGAATTTGCTGTTTCACTTCTGCAAAATATTCATAACTGAAACATGATTTACGAAATAACTTCCGTAACTTGTCCACTCTCTATCATTCATTTTTCATTGGCCGGGAGCAATTCATTCGTAAACATGCATTTTTATACTGGAAAATTCTTGCTGAATAGGAATAAAAAATCGACTTGCACTTGTGGTTTTTGCTATCGATATCGCGTTTATCAGATAATTTTTATTGTGACAAATAAATAATCATGAAATTAATGTCGATTACTTGACCTTTCGAATCTTTTACAGCGGACGACAGTGTTATAAAAACCTTATAATTACGAGGAAAATCAGAGATAGTATATTATATGCGTCATCGGCTATCGCAAAATTTT
>JAUESH010000020.1:19607753-19625731 GCA_032275165.1 Synergus magnus | reverse complement strand
GGATTTCATGAAATTTTAAGGGATTTTAAAGGATGTCGTGGAATTCTAAGAAATTTTAAGGCGTTTCTGGGTATTTCAAAGAATTGTAAGAAATTTCGAATTATTTAACCATATTTATTCGAAATAAGTATGGTTTATTTAAATAAATATCTATTTAAATAACGTACAAGTAATAACTTATAAAAGTCATCTAAGTAGAATTAAACAACAAAAATCAAACATTTAAGGAAAATCAACATTTTATCACCATTTTCACTATCTAATTTTTATCAATTTTTCAAAATTTCTACTCAAAACAAAATTTAATCTGCCCGAGATTTATTCAAAGATTTTTTTGTAGTACTAAGTGAGTTTTTAATTTCCTTCTCTTCTAATAATAAATTTGCTTTTTCTTTAGATAAAGTTTCTTTTTTCAAGGCTTCCTCAATTATTTTACTTTTAATGCTATGTGTTTATTTGAATACACAAGAATTTTTCCTGAGCCTTATATTGCTTAAGTTTTAAAACTGATTTTTTGATTTCATCCTGTACTTGAAGTTTTCGTGGCCTAATTTTTTTCAGGTTCTCTTCTAATTCCATTTTCATTTTTTTACTCTGCAGCAATTTGGATTTTCTTTCAGCTTTTACTTTCTCTTCTTCTTGTTTTTGCTCTGTTTTTAAATCCCATAAATTTCTCCAAGCTACACCAGTAGCAACAGGAGGGTACGTTTCTTTATTCTCATCATTAGGCTTTACTTTTTGACTTCCTTTCTTTTTCTTTTGACTTTTATCAAATTTTGCCATAAAAAGGAAATCTTTGAATACAGTTTTCACAATAGACTTAGAAGTAGAACCTAAATCAACAAGAAATTATATCATTATAAATATAATATAAATTTATGTATATTTAAATTATATTTAATTATAAATTTATGTATATTTAATTGTAAATAAATAAAACACTACTCACTGTTATTCTTTGGTACGGTAGTTACACAATCGTTGCATGCATCGTTAACGAAGTTGTTATTATTAGAAATTTCTATGAGTGGAATAGTTGCACTTGATTGAGAATTTTCTAAACAAGCTGTAAAAATAAAAAAAATTTAAGCCTGAATTTAAATTTTATGATTTTGTTTATTGGTATAAACATGAAAATCTCTTACGTTCAAAAACTGCTCTGTTTTTTTGAAGACCATCGGTGTGACCAACTACATTAGTATCGAATGTACTTTTTTGTCTCGTAGCTAAACAATTAGAATGTTTAAACATAGACTTATTTTCTATGCGTAAATCTAGAGCTTGTTCACAATCGCCGTCACTTTCAAAATCTCCCTGTTGACATTTCCACAAGCAATAACATGAACATTACATTGATTTGTTACAAAAAGTATAAATATATAAATGTAAATATGTAGAGACAAATTTTTTGCTAAAAAATGTATAGCCACGATAAAGTAAAATTTATATTAAAAACGGGCATATTGCCGAATAGCTGGTTTTCCTAAGGCAAAACTATGAATTTCTTAAATTGTAAAACCTAATGGAGACACACATTACAAATATAGATTGAACATTTGAATCGCGAATTAATAAAAGTGCTTCAGTAGATATTAAAAAGTTTTTTGAAAATAATGAGGAATGCTCGGTTTAAAGTTTGATAAACGCGGAATGATATTAGCCGAAAAAATATTAGAAACCAGCAAAACACGAAAATCGCAAAAATTGTGACTGATCATTATAAATATGTATTGTAAAAAATATATAGCTTTTGTATTTCTTGTGTTTTTTATTGTGTTTAAATCTGTCATTAATTTTGAACTAATTTTAATTTACGAAACTCTGATCTGACATCCTGGGTTCACTTTGCTGACATCTGAGCCAAAACTTGTATAATTCTTTGACTTCAACCGATCCAGTCCACTCGAGTGATTCATCGTGATTTTTAAACTGGGTCAAAATATCTGCATCTAAATACCGTTCGAAGAAAGAGTTGTTTTGGTCTGATGTACTAGATACTTCAACACTTGGCTCACAGAATGTCTGATCTTTTTGTACTTCCAGTTGTGTATCAATGTTCAATAGCTTGGTGTAGTTGATGGCATCTTCAGAAAATGGACTAAGTCCACATCGCTTGAATCCATTGCCAAAAATTTTCTCTAAATCTAGAGAATCTAGAGCACTCTTCAGTACTCCTGCAAAATGAACTTTAGTCAAAAGTGCACCATCATTTTCTATCCTCCACTTACGTATTGCATTTCTGTATTTAGTCTTCAGCAGATGAAAAAGGGTTACATCCATTGGTTGCATAATGTGAGTGGCATTCGGGTACAATGCTACCAATTCAATTTTATGGGCAACGCAGAAATCACTCAATGGTTTAGTAATGTGGGAACTGTGGCCATCTACGTATACGATCACAGGAAATTCAATCTCATTTTGTACACACCATGGATAGAACACACTAGTCATATACATATAGAATGTCTCGCTGACCATCCAACCGGTCTCACTTTTTCCTATTACAAACTCATCCGGAAAGTTTTGAGCAACGAGTGGTGGAATCCTTTCATTGTTGTAAACTACCATAGTTGGAAGCAACTGACCAGCTGCGTTACCACCTATGAGAGCTGTATAACATTCTTTATCGTTACCACTCACATTATGTACAGCTTTGTCTCGTTTGCGCACCAAAACTTTCTTACCTTTGGGACATAGAAAGAAAGCTGACTCGTCTAGATTATAAATCCTGTTTGGACTGATGTTGAGAAGACCCAAAGGTTCCAAATCTTTTCTAATTTCACCAAACCACCATCGTAAATTCTTTTCTGATACTTTGGCCCTTGATTTGACTATATTTTGACACATACGCTCAGCAACTTTTGGATTTCTACGTAAAAATCCCTTGTACCAATGTTTAGAAGGCATTCCATCAGTGAATGGTGTGACTCTGTTTGTTTTTTTTACAATCATCTGTATACTGTCGAATAGATGGTGTTTAGTGATTGGAAAGCCAGCACTGCTAGCTCTGAATATCCAGTCGACCAATTCTTGCTCTTCTTTTTCAGTAAAAACAGTAGCAGGCCCTTTTCTAACATTCAAAGAGTAAGTACCTTTCACCCTTGAATGTAGTGTAGCGACAGGTACATTAAAAGATTTACTGGCACTTCTTATTGACTGGCCAGCTTTAACAGCTTCTATAGCTTTCTTTACGTCGTCCACCGTATAAGGAGTCTTTTTTTGGGCACCACTTCGTTTTTTCTGAAAAAAATCAATGAAAATCCATGAGTGTTCGGGTTTTAGTTTATCTAACGTAAAACGAGACGGTATACCCGAACACCCCCAAAAAACCAGCCCTATCGACTCCCATGGACGTAAGAATAAACCTTGCTTCTTTAGTGATTATAGTTTCTATGTGCGAAATTTCCTCACCAGAGTGGCGCTGCGTGCAACACAAAATGAGGTCTGAAAATGTTTCTAAAATGATATAAAATACACATTATCCATCCAGTGTTCGACTATCGGGTACTGTTCGAGTATCGGGTCCACTACCTTAGTGACTTTTTCTTTAAAAAGTGACTAAAAAGTGACTTGCAAGAAAAAAGTGACTTAAGTGACTGTGTGGCAGCCCTGTATATCTAATTAACAGAAATTTTTTTACCCTTGTTCCACAAGAAGCGCAATGCTCACTCGCAGTCTTAAGCTTCGGATCAGCCACATCATGACAATTGCATTTACAATTGTCACCACCATACGGATCTTCCTGCGTCGTCGACACTGGCAGTTCAATATGTTCATATAGCTCAGCAGCATCAATCGCATACACTTTGGTTTTATCATGAGGCCCTACTGGACACGTTACACTTTCAAACAACTGCGGTACAAACAAGCTGCAAAAAAAAAAGTAATTAGAGCGGACAAATTCGACAAATTTTGTATAATATTCCAGGGGTTAATTTCAAGAGCTTTCAAAAGGATTCAAAGATTCCAAAAGATTTGAAGAGATTTCCAGAGTTTTAGAGATTTTAAACGATCCAAAAATATTTTTAGGATTTTTAAAATATCAAAACATTTTTTTAATGAATAATAAGGGATTTGAAAAGATTTTCAAAAGATTTTTTACGGTTTTCGTTGAATTTAAAATATTTTTAATGATTTCAAAAGATTGTAAGACATTTTAAGTGATTTCATAAAATCTTAAGAGATTTCAAGACTTTTTTTTTAGGAATTTTAAAGGCTGCAACAAAAATAATAATTAGAGGGACAAATTCAACAAATTTTATATAATATTCCAGGGGTTGATCACTCGAATTTTGGGTGTATACCAGATTTGAAGATTTCAAGAGCTTTCACAAGGTTTCAAAAGGATTTAAAAGATTTCAAGAAGTTTCAAAAAATTTTAAGAGATTTTAAGGGATCTAAAAATATTTTTAGGAATTATAAGGTATCAAAAGATTTTAAGAGATTTCAAAAATGTTAGAGATTTCAAGCGATCCAGAAATATTTTTAAGATTTTTAATATGTCAAAATATTTTTGTAATGAATTATAAGGGCTTTGAAAAGATTTTTAAAGGAATTTTTATGGTTTTCGTTGAATGTAAAATATTTTAAACGATTTGAAAAGATTTTAAGTTATTTTAGGTGATTTCATCAAATCTTAAGAGATTTCAAGAATTTTTTTTAAAGAATTTTAAAGGCTGCTAAAAAATAATAATTAGAAGGAACAAATTCGACACATTTTATATAATATTCCGGGGTATGGACACACGAATTTTGGGCGTATAACAGATTTTAAGATTTCAAAACCTTTCAGAAGGTTTCAAAAGAATTCAAAAGATTTCAAAAGATCTTAAGAAATTGTAAGGGATCTAAAAATGTTTTTAGGAATTGTAAGATATCAAAAGATTTAGAGATTTTAAACGATCCAAAGATATTTTTAGGATTTTTAAAATATCAAAACATTTTTGTAATGAATTATAAAGGATTTCAAAAGATTTTAAAAGAAATTTTAAAGATTTTCGTGAATTTAAAAATATTTTAAAAGATTTCAAAACATTTAAAATAATTTTAAGATTTCAAAACTTTTTTTTAAAGGATGTTGTTGAAGTCAAGAGATTTCAAAAGAGTTTTAGGAACTCTAAAGGATTTCCTAAAATTTTCAGAGAATTCAAAACATTTCAAGATGTTTTAAAATATTTTGAGATCTTAAGCGATCCAAAAATATTTTTAGAATTTTTAAAATATCAAAAGATTTTTTAAAATTAATTTTATGGGATTTGAAAAGTTTTTTTACACAAATTTTAAAGATTTTCGTGGAATTTAAGGAATTTGAAAAGAGTTTAAGGAATTTTAAGGGATTTCGTGGAAGTTTATGACATCCAAAGATTATTTAAACGAATTTTAAGGGATTTCAAAAGAATTTTAGGAATTTTACGGGATTATTTTAAAAGTTTGTCCAAGAAGATTTTAAGATTGTCATGAAACTTATAGGATTTCAAAAAATTTTTTTAAAGAATATTAAACAATTTCGAGGAATTGGAAGATATCAAAACATTTTTTAAATCAATTTTAAGGAATATGGAAAGTTTTTTAAAGGATTTTTGGGATGTCTCAGGGTTTTTTAAAATTAATTTTAAGTGATTAGAAAAGTTTTTAAAAGAAATTTTAAAGGTTGTCGTGGAATTTAAGAAATCTGAAAATGGTTTTAGCAATTTTAAATGATTTTGTGGAATTTTATGATATCCAAAGATTTTTTAAACGAATAAGAAATTTAAGGGACTTCAAAAATTCTTTTAAGGAATTTTAAAGATTGTCATGAAATTTATATTATAGGATTTCAAGAGATTTCAAAGTTTTTAGATTTCAAAAAATTTCATGAGCAAGTGGACACCAGAAATCAAGAGTGATCAACCCATCGATAATATAAAAAAGTCGGAATGTTTAAAAAATCGTTTAGTAGTATCTATCTAAACGCATATCAATATTATGTTTTTCCCTATTTTTTGATCTAGTAGATCTTTTCATTTTCTTTCGAAATCCACTGCAAAATTTATAATAATTAAAAGTAGATAAAAAGGTGACTGTTTTTCTGAAAAATAAAAATTTTAAATCGATACGAATTCTTGATATTGAATAATGATCATTGAGCAAAATTGTTCACCTTTCAGGTGGTTTTCCATCGGGAAAAACTTGAAGGAACATATCCATGACTACAGGATATCCTTTAAGAACAGGGCCCATGACTTCATGAACATTTTTCAGAGTATGCGGAGCTGCAGCAAGTTGTGCTATCGACTGCATCACTTTCGCAAGTCGAGAAGGCTGTTTTGCAAAATAAACTTGGGCTACGTGTACAAACTCTTGCATTTTTTGAAGCATCATCCAATCCACGGATTTGTCAATCATCGCTGCTTGATGGGAATTCAAGAAGAGGAGAAAATCTGAGCACATATCTGGATAATCTGCCAATTTTGCAGTAACTTCTCGATAAAGACCAATAGCCAAATTGTCTTTCGCAGCTTTAATTATATTTGCCCTCAATCGTTTCTCATTAGAGAATCCACTTCTGCTTTCATCTGTCTTGAGTTCGTTGTCATGTTCCGTTTGTATAATATTTTCAAGCTTCTCGCTATAGTCAAGGTACAACTTAATTATTGCTCTGAAGGTTTCCGGATCAGTAGATTCAAGTGTTGCGTGTAGTTTTTGTAGATAAGATGCGGCGAATTCTATAAAAAGATTATTTTTTAAGGAAAGAGATTTTTTTAAGGAACGAGAAGTTTATCGCAAAAATTAATGTGTGCAGTACTCACTCGTTGCTCTCTCGTCCACGTTTAATTCGTTTTCAGATTCTAATAAGCGTTTTAAGTTCTCCAACTCCCGGGCTTGCTTCGCTTTCTTCCGACTGGCTGCATTTTTCTTGATTGTTGTAGACGCGAGCATCAATTCTGCTATTTCGTCCTCGTCGTCCTTGAAAGGAAAAAGTTTTTATTCAAGGTGTTGGATCCAAGTTCTAATCTCAAAATTCGAATTCTTCAATTTACTAAATAAATATTATAACTAAACATTTTTTCACTTTGTAGTGGTAGTCATTTTTAAAATAGAAGTATGCGTACAGAGAGAAAAAAATGTACAATTTTAATACTTTTTGTGTAAAATGAAATAATTGAATGTTGAGGATAAAGCTTAGATCCAACATCCTTAAATTAGAATTAGAGAATTATAATACTTCTATTGGTTTAGAAAAATAATTAATTTAACCAAAAATAGTTAAATTTTTAATCAAAAAAGTGAATTCTCAACAAAATAGTTTACTTTCCAACAAAAAACGTAGGTTTTTAATTAAATATTTGAATTTTCAACAAGAAATGGAATAGTGGAAATTTTAACGAAGAAAATTCATTTTCAATGGAATATTTTACCAGCAAAAATGGCTTATTACGTAAATACAATTGAAATTTCCAACGAAAAAAAGAAGAATTTTCAATCAAATATAGTTGAATTTTCTAACGAAAAAAGTTAATAATCTACTTTTCAATATCAAAAAGTGTATTTCTTACTAAATATAAAAATTTTTTATCAAAAAAATAATAAATTCTCAACGAAATAGTGGAATCTTCAACCCAAAATGTAAATTTTCAATGGAACACCTCAATTAACAACCAAAAAGATCAATTTTCAACAAAATACTAATTGAGTTTTCAAAAAAAAATGAAATAGCTTAATTTTCAACAAAAAAAAATTAATTTTTAACTAAATATTAAAAGTTGTAACCAAAAATTAATTTTCAACCACAAATGTAAATTTTCAACGGAAAAGTTCAATTATCAACCAAAAAGATCGATTTTTAACAAAATACTAGTTGAATTTTCAAGTAAAAGGTTACATTTTCAAGCAAAATTGTTGATTTTTCAACCAAAAAAGTGAATTTTCTACAAAATAGTTTAATTTGCAACAAAAATGGAATAGTGGTATTTTTAAAAAAGAAAATTAATTTTCAATGGAGTACATATCGTCGGCTTACAAGTGAAATTTACTTCTAAGTCAAAAATTTTAGTTTTAAAATTTATTTTAGAAAAAGATGTGTAATTTTTATTTATTTATTTATTTTTTTGAGATATTAAATTGAAAATTTCTAAAATTAAAGAACAGATTTTCTTTAATTTTAAAAATTTTCAACGAAAAATAAATTATTTTTCAACTAAAAAATGAATTTTCAACAACGGAGATTAATTTTCAACCAAAAATGCTTGAATTTTCTAACAAAAAAGTGAATATTTACTTTTCAATAGAAAAAAATATTTGCAACTAAGTATTAAAATTTTGAACCAAAAAAATAGTAATTTAAAAAAAAGGGGCGGGGGGATTAGGGGAAAGACTGGAATCTATGATATTTAATTTGCAAAGTTACCCCTTTCACTGAAGACGATGTAGATGCTTCTGAATTTTTCGAAGAATCCGACTTGCCCTTCGTCTTAAGTGCGTTGGCCGAAACTTCCTTAGCGGTCACAACTTGCGTCATTGATTTGATATTCTGAGCACTGCGCGTTTTTGCTAACCGCGGGGTCGTTTTTCTCAGCTGTGGTAATCTAGAAGTCTGATTTTCAGTCCCTTGAGTTTCATTCTCAAGAGTATAATAAGTCTCTGGAATGTCGGGAAGAATTTCTTCTGGCTCTGGATCTGTCTCCACTTTTATGATTGGCGGAGGTTCGCTAGTTGGTTTTTTCTTTGCGACCATGCTGTTTTGAAAACTTACGGTCGGCATCATATTTATAATCGGGTTGAGGATATGAACACCTGGATTAATTTCGTTATTGAGCTGTACTAAATTCGTACTAAGAGTCTTCTCGCGCCTCTGATTATTAGACTTTTTATTCATCTGCAACTAGAAATTGTTATTTGGAATTTTAACTTTAATTTTGCATTTCTAGAACTCGTTACGTGATCTAGAATATATTTTATTTATTGCTACTTACATTCCTTACGCAGGTTTGCCATCTTTCAGGTAGGAGTTGGATTGGTTGTTCTTTGGGAGAAATTAAATTTGACTCCAAGCTGATGCAATGTATTGTCCTGGGAGCTTTTCCAGTTTCACGATATTGCTGAAAAATAAATAAATATGTAGGGTATTAATTCAAGAGGGATATATATTTCCAGGGATTTTAAGAGGTTTCAAAGAATTTTAAGGAATTATTTTTAAAAAAATAAGAGATTTTATGAAATTTCGAAAAGTTTCAAATAATTTCAAGGGATTCGAAGGAATTTCAAAATATTTCAAAAGATTTTTAGGGAATTTTCCAAGAATTTCCAGAGATTACATAGAATTGCAAAGGAATTAGTAAGATTTTACGGGATTTCAAGGAGTTTTTACGAGATTTCAAATAATTTCAAGGGTTTCGGAGAAATTAAAAAATATTTTATGAAATTTCCAGGGATTACAAACAAATTTTAAGCGATTTAATATGGAATTTCAGTAAGTTTAAAAAGATTTTCAAACATTTTGGAGTAAATTTATGGATTGTAAGAAATGTCTAACGATTTCTACGGATTAAAAAGAATTTCATTGTATTTTTTGGAATTATATACAAAAAGTTTCAAAAGATTTTAAAAGATTCCCAAGAATTGTGCGAGATTACAAAAAAATTCAAGATATTTCATGGGACTTCAAGAAGTTTTTAAGAATTTTAAGGGAATCAATCGATTTTCAAAATGTTTTAAAATATTTTAGAGAATTTCCAAAAATTTTCAGGGATTACAAAACCTTTCAAGGGATTTAATACATAATTTAAGTTCAAAAAGTTCCTCAAATGTTGAGGTATTTTAACGGATTCGGATTCTAAGAGATCTTTAACAATTTCGAGGGATTAAAATGAAATTTCAGTTTTATGGGGGTGGATTTCAAGGAGTTTCAAAAGATTTTAAGTGATACGATAAGAAATTTTTTTTAAATAGCAATAGTATTTTATTTTTAATAGAAAATTATCACTAAGAAAAAATAGGTTATTCAAATATTGCTAGAAAATATTTCAAATAGTAAATATTTCCTAGCAAACAGGAAACAACGAAAATTTTTGGTGTTATGTTGCTAAATTCATTCTGCTAAGGTGAACACATCAGAATGTCAAAACCAACAAACTGGGAACTAAATCCGGTATCAAAATGTCTATTTCCCTAATCAGCCGCGGCAAATTAAAAAAATTAACTCTAAAAAATTAAAAAATACAAGTTAAAATTCAAGAGAATAATTTTTATCATGGGAGTCTGCAAAAGAAAAGCACTCGGTCTCACCACCCCTTTATATGCCTGGAGAGGATGGAACTTCTTCTCGTTCCTTGGAGTAATTGCCGTTAGCGTCTTATACTACTTAAACGAGGTTCTGAGAATGAATTTCTTCATCTATATATATAAAACTGAATGTCTGTATGTGTGTTCCTAATAGGCGTCTTGAGGATTTTTTAAAGATATTTTGAAAGTGCTTGTGAATTTTTTCGTTTGGCAATTTTTAAAAGAAAATTTAAGTAAATAACTTAAAATCTCTTCAAATTCCTTTAAATACCATCAAATAACTTAAAATGTATTTAAATCTCTAGAACTTTTTTAAAATCTCTTAAAATCCTGGGCAACGTCGGATAAACTTCTGCTAGTTATTAAATAAAACAGATCCTTAATTATCCTATTTTATCTTAATTTAAATTACTTTTTTTTTAGAAAAAGTAACAAAAGCAGCCAAAATCACCTTGATTGGATTATCCGTACGAGCCGAATAGGACTGCTTTATATAATGAACTAGGCAACTTTGTTTTCGACACGGAAGAAGGTAAGTTCTTATCAAATGTACAACGTCGTTAAGAAGTCCTATCTGACTCTTAGGCCACTTTTTATTCATTTTCTCCAAAACGTGAGGATAGAATTGCTCCAGACCCAATGCGATTAAACTAGAAATAAAAAAATGCATTATTTCCCCTCTCAAATTTTTATTCTAGTATAAGAAAAGAAAACTCTCTGCTTCTCCTTACTTTTGTTCAGAAGTGAAGTGCGTAGTATATTTCGTCTTCCCCGAAGTGCTTCTACAGAACATGTGAGGTAAAAGGTGTGGATAAGTGAGAGCTTTGCTCTCAATCATTAATTGCTCCAACTTCGGATGGAATTTTTGAGCATAGATCCGACGACCTTTCTTAGTTGCCTGAGCCAGTTTTATTTCCTGGGAGACAAACTGAAAATACTCCTCAGCAAATTTCTCATCCTTGAGTAATTCTACCCAATCCGAAACTAATTTTAAAGCGGGTGATATATTGTTCACGTTGAATGCGGAATAGGGCCCGTTGCTCAAATATCTGTAAAGATATGAAATAAATTGTAATAAATAATAAATACGACTTGAATATACAGGGTGTCTACCAATTTTTGATCACCAAATTCCCGATCTTTTCTAGGTTGTAAATTGTAAATCTTCTATTAATAAAAGTTCAAAGACTTTAAAGCATTTCAAACAGATATCAAGAGATTTCAAATGATTTTAAGAGATTTTAAGGTATACAGTCATCACGAACAAAATGGAAAAAAAGAATTTGACCTTCAATCCATGTCAATAAAATTTAAATTACGAAGTCAAAAATGTAAACTGTATTTTAAAATTTCTCAGAAAACCATAAAAAAATTAAGCAAATTCTTCTCAAAAAGACAATATTTCAAATATGAATTTCAAAGGAATTTTACAAAATTCAGAAGAATGGAAAATAATTCAAAAGAGTTCGGAGTAAATTCTCAAGAAATTAAAATGATTTAATTTAAAATAATTCAAGGTGATTTAAAGAGAATTAAAGAGAAATTGAAAAAAATGTTGGGCGATTTTAAAACAATTCAAAAAGAATTCAAGGTGAATTGAAAAGAATTGAAATCAATTCGATATCAAGATAAATACGCAGAATTTCAAACGATTTTTAAAGATTTCTTTTGCGATTAACAATATTTCGCGATATTTTGAACGTTTTTAGAGAATTTTAAGGGATTTAAAGTTATTTTAAGGAATCTCAGGAGATATCAAGTGATTTTAAGAAATTTCAAAGGATTTTTAAAGAATTCAAAAAAACTTTAGGACTTTCAAGAAATTTAAAAAGATCTCAAGTAATTTTGAGGAGTTTATAGGGATTTCACAGCATTTAAATTTTTTTAAGAATTTAAAAAGAATTCAAAAGATTTTTTCAAATTAATTTAAAAATTACAAGTGTCAAATAAAAATATTTTGACTGACTAGTCGGAAAAGTTGTTTCAAGCCGCAAATGACCCGGAATTATCATATAATTACAATATTATTAATTTTTTATAAGATTTAACTGTATATATCACTTTAAAAAAGGTGAAAAGGTGACAAACTTCCAAAATAGGTGAAAAAAGGTGAATAGGTGACGACCTGTGATGACTGGGTATATCAAAAGATCTTCAGGAATTTTAAGGAATACAAAAAGCTTTTTAGAAATTTTAAAGGATTTCAAATGTTTTCTTTCAGGAATTTAAATTTTTTCGTGAAATTTACGGGATTTCATGGAATTTTAAGATATTTCAAAAGTTCTTTTGTAGGAATTTTAAAGGTTGTCATAAAAATTAAGGGATATCAAAAGAATATTAGTAGTTTAAAGGATGCCAAGAGATTTTTTTTAAGCATTTTAAAGGATTTCGTATAATTTTAATGAATCTCTATGGACTTTTTTTTTTTAGAAATTTCAAAGGATTTCACGGAATTTTAAGATATCAAAAGATTTGTTTAATGAATTTTGAGGGATTTCGTATCGTACGAGGGATACGAAAAATTAAAAAAAAAAAGAATTTTAAAGGTTTTTGTGGAATTTTACGATAGCAAAGGGTTTTTACGGGATTTTATGGAATTACGGGATTTTATTGGTTTTGAATGACAAAACCGCATTTTTTAAAATTTTAAATATGATAACTAATTTGACTTTGTATCCCGAACTTATTTCAATTCCCGGTTATTTCCTGGTTTTCCAGGCTTTCCCGGTTAGTAGACACCCCGAATATAAGAGCGTAACAAATTTTTGAAACCTCACTTTACGCTTTCAAGATTATCTTTACAAGACTTAGAGCACTTATGGTGTTCTGGATGATTGTAGCTCATTAAAAAGTGCTGAGCCATAAGTTGGACGTGCTGTCTCATTTGAATCCGTAGCAAAAGATACTGCTCAACATTTAATAATTTCTGTATATCTGGCTCAGTTGAAACCGGTACAGGTTCTATCGTTGCATTCTAAAAAGAAATAAAAATTAGGTACAAAATAGTACTTCGTACATATCAACAGAAGGTTCTTTTTTCTTGCCATTGAGTTGTTTATGACTGGAGAACTTAACGCTTCATTGGATCTCCTCTTTTTCGTCGATTCTTGACTTTCAGCGTGCTCAGCAACTTTATCATCTTTCTGCACTTCTTCGCAATCCGCCATGAATTCCTTCCGAGTGACTTTAACTGCTTTGTCCACTCTCAGTTCTTCCTTATCCACTAAAGAAAATATATAATATTATTTTTATTCATTAAGGGTGTTGGAACCACGTTGGATCCAAGTTTAAATCTCAAAATTCAATTTCCTCATTTTACTCAATAAATATTAGAATAAAAAAATATGAATGAACTTTGTTATAGATACAATAAACAGATTAGAAACTGCCATCTGTTTTACAAACTGAAAACATCTGTCGTAGTCTAATGATCCTCTTACAAATTGAGAAGAGTTTTATACAAAGTCTTAAAACTAGACATTTTTTCGTTCAGTACGCACAATTCTATTTGAAAAATCAGTACCACTACAGAGAGAAAAAATATCTAGTTATAATTTTTGTTGAGTAAAATGAAGAGATCGTATTTTGAAGTTGGAAGATAAATCCAACACTCTTAAACCTTTAATAGAAACTAACGTAAATCTGTTTCATCTTCTCCCAAAAAATTATACTCCGTATCCGCTATTGGATCGTCCTCGACGTTGACTTCTTGAGGCAAAGGAAGAGCGAAATTTTGGAAGAAATTGATATCCTCTTCCAGTTCGCACCAATAATCATTCATGTCGGTTGTAAAATCCGGTGGTACGTATACTTGCTCAATATATGCCAAAGGCGTTTCACTGAGGCTAAGTTTGGAACGAGTTCTCTGCCCAATGCTCTCGTCTTCTGTTGGCACATGAGGAATTCTGAAAATGAAAACGAAAGATGTATTATTCAACAGAAAATTTCACCGAATTTATTAAAATTATTTGAGATCGTTTTAATACCCAGGGTTTTCGAAAACCCCTTCAGAGTTGTGTTGAATATCTGTTGAATTTTGTTCTTCCTTCGACGTGGAAGTATCAGCAGGAATTGCTGGTGTTGATGGTCGTGAGTCCTCGTCACTTTCAAAAGAATTATCAGCTTCCATTTCATCATCGCTCTGCTGATCATGATCTGGTTTGTATTCCTCATCGGAAGTATCTTCAGATAGTTCGTTCTCGATCAAAGTTTGAACTTCCCTAGATGAGAAAAAAATTTATAAATTAGAAAGCGTGTTTAGACATTAATCGTCAACAAAAAATGGACTAGTCTCGATAACAGTTTAATTTTTAAAAGAGAAAATTAATTTTTAACCAAAAATAGTTTAATTTTCAACAAAAAAAATTAACTTTCAATCAAAAATACTTGAATTATCTTCCGAAAAAGAGAATTTTCAATAGAATACTTTAACTTTCAATCAGAAATATGAATTTTCAACTATATATTTAATTTCCATGAAACAAAAATTAGTTTTCAACCAAAAATAGTTGACTTTTTTATGAGGGGTTGACAACTCGTGAAATCAGGGGTACACTTGCACTAAAATCTCCTGAATTCCCTTGAAATCGTTGAATTTTCCTGAAATTTCTGAAGTCACTTGAAGTCATTTGAATTCTCCTAAAGTCACTTGAATTGACCTCAAGGTACTTGAATTCTCAGTCTCCTGAAGTCAGTGAATTCACATGAAGTCATATGAATTGGCATGAAATCACGTGAATTCACTTGAATTCTCCTGCAGTCCCTTAAATTTTTTTGAATCTGAAATATCTGAAATCATTTGAATTCACATGAAATCATGTGAAATAACACATGAATTAACTTTAAGTCACCAGAATTCACTGAAATCTTCTTGAAATCTTCTGAAGTCAGTGAAATCTTCTGGAGTCATTGAAATATCCTGAAATATCTTGAAGTCAGAAGTAGGTGTACATCCGCTTGGTCGAGTTGTCAACCCTCGCTTTTTTACTTCTTATTTTTTTTAAATTTACTTTCATTAACGTTTTACACCTTAAAACATTGATTTTGAGTTATTGTTGTACACAATTATCATTTTTAAAATATAAGTATGTGCACAGAGCGAAAAAATATTTACAATTAGTATTTTTTCCCTAAAATGAAAATTTTCAAGTTGGATTCCAAATTCTTTCTTCTACCCAAAAATATCCAAATAAACCATTTTTTCGTTCTAGAGCCATACTCAGGGCTGTCACAGACTAATGTACCTCAAAAAAGTGACAAGAGTGATTAATTTAATCTAAAAAGTGACTAAAAGTAACTAATTTTGAACAAAGAAAGTGACTAAAAGTGACTAATTTTGAACAAAATAGTGACTAAAAGTGGCCACATGTCAGGGAAGTTAGGAAAAAGTTAGGAAAAAAAAAATTTGTTAAGAAAGTCAGGGAAATGCGAGTAGTTATCAAGGAAAATAGAAATTGATTTTTATGCTAACTACGTTATTTTTTTCATATTACATATTGTATCCACGAAAATGTTAATGATCTTTATTTAATTTTAAAAGATTTTGTGGAATTTTAAAGGATTACATGAAATTTCAAGAGGTTTCTAAGAATTTTGTGAGATTTTCAGAAATTTTAAGGGATTTTAGAGTTTTCGTGGAATTTAAAGTATTTCAAATAATTTTAAATAATTTTAAAGGAATGTAGTAAAACTTTAAGGGATTTCGTGGAATATTAAGAAATTTGAAGGAATTTCATAGAATTTTAATAAATTCTAAGGGATTTCATAAAATTTTAAGGGATTTTAAAGGTTGTCGTAGAATTCTAAGAAAATTTAAGGCGTTTCTAGTTCGAAATAGAGTTCACCTACAGAGCGAAAAGGATACCTAATTCTAATATTTGTTGAATAAAATGTGGAAATTGAATCAGAGATTAAAATTGTGAACGTACTTGGCTTTTGATCGCGTCAATTTTCGTTCGTAATTGAAAACTTCATCGTCATCGTTGGACTTATTAAGCTTCCTATTAAGCATAGCTATCACGTTTTTGTTTGTGATAAGATGTTTAAGAATGTCTTTAACATTACTGGCAGTTAAATTAGTCTTAGCAGCTTTTGCATCCAACTGTCTCTGGATTTCTTCCTCCATATCGTTGAGCACTGAAACTTCTTGTAGAGCTTCTGTCTTAATTCGTGTATTTGTAGAATCAAAGTCATCAATTTCAGACACATCTATGTCCAATCTAGTTGTCTCTGAACTCTCTGAATCCGAGAAATCGTCTTGCACATTGTTAATATCAAAATCAAAGGAGAATGGGAGATCGCATTTCTTTGAAGAATCCTCTCCTCTCTCGTTGATTACGTCCATCTTTCTCTAGAAGTATTATTTATTAGATTAGTATAAGTTTTTTTTTTCATAAAAGAGCGTATGAATAATCAAAATAATGCACAATTTATAAATCTCCTGCCCCGGAAAAAAGAAACGATTAAATCATTGCCTCAGTAAATTGAATTTATTTTTTTAAGAATGCAGATTCAGCAATCGTCTTTCTGAATCGGAATGATGAGTTTCAATCGGTCTCCAAAATTTAAATGGTTTTATCATAAAACTCCAACTGTACAGACATTTTTTCCTTCTTTTTAGAAATTTTTCAATCGGACCGAAATTTTTGAGTTTATGTTGCCATATTTCACACCAAATTTTTAGATTTTTTAAACCGATGAACAGTTAAACAAAGCTGTCTACTGGGAAATCAGAATTCAACACAGATTCTGAATTCAAGAATATAAAAGACAAATCAGTATAGAGTTTACAAAGTAAACAAATCTGTAAATAAACTATCTTGCTAAATTTTTAATCTGAAATTTCCTATTACTTAAGACTGCAGATTCACGGAAGCCTCAGACCGATTCAAATTTTCTAATCGGTTTCTTGTTCCTAAGTGGATCAATATTCTCAACTTTTTGGCAAACAATAATCTTGAATATTAATGATTAATACTGAAAATAGTAAAATGTGTAATTAAAAAAGATTCGAATATATTTATTTTACCTGCTTTAATTAAAAATCTAGATTATCAACTTCGAACATTGAATTCACGTCCGTATATACAACAAAGCTTATATTTTTCTTTATTTTATTTCACTGTTGGCAGCACAAACATCACAAAAATGAACATACTTTTGTTTTATTGTTCTAAACTTTTTTGCTGGACTTTATTATTATTATTTATTATTTTTTTATGATGGTGATTTTTATTGTTTTTTTATTATGATGATGATGTCAAAAGTACAGTAATGTTCAACCTGGTTCAACAGTTCAACGATGCCTTCCTCTGTTTTGAATTTTAAACTGAACTCCCCAACTCTGGTTTCATTAGAATCTATGGAAACCAGGGTTGGGTTGACATGTTTACAATGCAACACAGAGGAAGGCATCGTTGAACATTATGGCCCGAGCACCATCGTGAACTGAACCGTAACCTGGACCCGAAGATGGTTCTGTCCTTTTCTATCATATTGCTTCATCTCTCTTGTCACGTGACCGCAAGAGAGATAGGGCAATATGATAGAAAAGGACAGAACATCTTCGGGACCAGGTTACGGGTTCAGTTCACGATTGTGCTCAGGCCATTACTGTACAGTAATGTTCAACGAAGCCTTCTCTCTGTTTTCGATTGTAAACCTTTCAACCCAACCCTGGTTTCCATTCGAATCTTATGGAAACCAGGGTTGGGTTGACA
>JAUESH010000020.1:19591062-19601388 GCA_032275165.1 Synergus magnus | reverse complement strand
TTGAAAAAATTCTGAAAAATGTTTTCGATAGGGTAGAAAATGATAAAAAAGTTTCAGCCAAATCGAAAGGGGTCGGGATCAAAAGTGGTCTATTTAGAATGAAATGCCCCATACAGCTTTTGTATTTCTTGTATTTTTCATTATATTTTAATTTGTCATTACTTTTAATTGATTTTAATATGTGAAACTTTAAAATAAGGTCAAGTTAGGATGGCAAAGAGAGGGGGAAGTTATACACATTATCGGAGGTTTTCATGTTATTAAAAATACAGAGGGCGCCAATTATGCTAATAAGACATAATTCAGAGAAAAGAAAGAAAAGGCGATAAGAAATGAATCTTGGAACTAAGAGTTAAGCCCTAAGTGAAAAAATAGGCGAGAAAACGTTACGTAATAAATGGATAATAAGGAGTAAATAGGGGACTAGTCTAACCCTAGGTCCTCAGGCCTTGGCCCAAAGGCATCCTCTGGAAGCAAAGGTACAGGAAGATATTTGTGTATAGATGAACACCCTGTATAGATGAAGGCGCTGCAAGCATACCGCCGCGAGATGAGAAGAAGAAAGAGGAAAGAAGGTGGAGAGTTAATTGAATCCGAGCAGCGTATAAGTGGAAGTCCCGCTCGCTCCTCTTATTCTTCTTTCTTCCTGCGTGCCTCCTCTCTGCCCCTTCACTAGGGTACAACAGGACCAAGAAAAGGTCGAAGAAGAGTGGAGAGAGGAAGGAAGCATTCCTTTGTCTCTGCGCGTACAAACCTAGATCATATATGCATACATTTCTTGTATGTATGCAACATGCATGCATATATCATCCGCTGTATTTAATTATATTCCTGCATATTAATGCACCTTCTCCATATCCGACAAATTCAATACTATTCGCATACTTTTCATGTACCAACTGTTCCTTTATGTCTACCAGGCCTTTCCCTATATTCTAACTTTTTGTGTGATGGATATCGTATCAATTTTGAGGATAAAGAGGCATCCCGGCGGATATTGTGTCTGGAGAAGAAATCCATCCGACTAGTGGAACCAAAATTCTTGCGGTCTCCTCTGGTTTAAGTCGATCATGTTAAAATTTTCTGTTAAAACATCGCCAGTCCGAATTTAGATACGGCCCAACACTGGCCCAGCATCGGTAAAAATATTGCCGAAGATCGGCTGCCATTATTGTGCCATTGCCGAACCCTTTGTGGAAATTTCCCAGCTTAGACATTTTAAAATTTTGTCCCTCCAGAGGCCCCACAAAGGCGCGCCTCTGTAGTATGCTCAGTTAAGCCCTTGTTGGGACCTATAATGGCTGCCCCTTTTGTTTTTTTTCAAAAAATATCGAAGTCCGTACTAAAAAAGCCCAGTTGTGTCCTCGTAAGGGCCTACCTAATTTGCCCTTTTATTATTCGCCACAAAAAGTTCTAAATCCGATCATTAAGTTGAAAATAAACCAAAAAATTATTTTAAAAAAGAAGATTAGAATATTATTAAACATTTTTTAAATATTTTTTTAATTTGAATTTTTATATATTTTTTGGAATTAAATTTGGATTCATTAGTGGTTAAATACAAGTAAAATAAATTAAATACTAGTCAAATTGTGACTAGTATTTATATAAATTTAAATGATCTTAGGTAAAGAAAATGTGTCCAACGTAGAAGTATAATATAATACTTTTACTTTGAAGGTGTGCTTTTTACGATTAAAGATGCTTTATTATAAAATACTATCCGCAACGTTATTTTTTATAACTGCTAATGATTCTAAATTTAGCTTTCACATCTAAATTTAAAAAATGCACTATCAGGGTAGTAGAAGGGGCAACTTTTTTAGGACCTTCGTGGGTCTTATAGGGGTCATATGTGGGCTCTAAAGAGGGCCTAGCTGGGCCACTTTATTGGCCCTTAGTAGGCAGCCTAAATGGGGCCTTTGAAGGCGGGCATGTCAAAACTGAGTTGGCCCTTTACAATTTGCCATCGTGG
This sequence comes from Synergus magnus, assembly GCA_032275165.1. Taxonomy (NCBI): domain Eukaryota; kingdom Metazoa; phylum Arthropoda; class Insecta; order Hymenoptera; family Cynipidae; genus Synergus; species Synergus magnus. The sequence goes on along the minus strand of JAUESH010000020.1, from coordinate 19,599,413 downwards.
GGCCAATATCGTATAGGGGCAAACTACGTAGTGCCCCGCGGGGGCCAGCTCAAACTTTCCACACGGGCGCGAATAATAACTCCGTATGATATGCCATATTATTGTTATAAGTGTAGCGATACTTTTCAGCGATTATTTTGTAATTTTAAAAAATAGACACGCGAAAGAAATACTTGGGCTGGGAATATATTCCTGGTACACGAAAACTCAGAGTGGTTGACCCTCGATTTTTTCTGATATGACAGGACCTGAAGGAAATAACGGACGTACAGATCTTTTTTGGAAAGTATGCTCTTGTTCTTAGTCTTGTCGGTTGTGTATAGATGACTTGAAAGTGGCACCCTTAGAATCATTCGTTCGATATTTGCGTACCCCAAAATAGCCAGAGCCCCCGAGACAACAAGAGGACGAGATCGAGGAGGTGAGGAAGAGGCTGAAGAAGAACGAGAAGAAGAAGAAGCGTATACCGCAAAACCAGTTCGCGGGTGAGTAAACAAAAAACGAGAAGGAGCTAACGCCGCGGTGCGGCGTAGCCTCGTTGTCCGGGGAGAATCGCTGCTTTATTGCTAATTCGAAGACATTCGCCTGGTAGAAATGAAACTTTATAGTCCGCCTGCGGGCCCGGGTACAACCAGGCGAAGGCGCCGATTTTCAATGATGCTCAGGGACCCGAGGCTCTAGAGTAACGCCTTCAAAAGGCATCTTTGCCGAAAGGCTATACGCTGAATTCCAATCCTTGTATCTGCAAGTTTCAATATGCGTTTGCTCCACTTCTTAAGTGACAATCGTGACAATTCTAGCACCTAAACAGTCATACTTATAAAATTTTTTGTCCGGTATTTGAATTTTCAATTGGAACATAAGGACTAGTTCAGGGTTCAATATAAACGATTCTTTTGAAGACTTTTTTACATGAGTTATTTGATTGGACTGAAGTTTCAGACGTCTTTTCTGACGAATTTGGTTTGTTTCGATTTTTTTGTTTGTAATGTCCAAAGAATAGAAATCGAGGTGCAGAAACTATTTTTTTATTTACTGATGACATTTTAGAGTAAAAAAAAACATCCCTTAAGACACCATTTTGTTAATTAAAATTAAAAAACCAGTTAAAACTGAAAACCTACTGCAAGAAACCATTTTTTAACAAAACAGAGGATTCTAAACAATTTCAAATCAAAGGATTTTAAAATATTTTAAGGGATTTCAGAAGTATGAAAAATAATTCAGAATTATCTTTTGTTAGTATCTTTCTGCATTGGGCCGGATATAAAATGTTACACTCATATTTTTTGCAGAAGAGTTATTTTTTTGCAAAATTGTTGATTGCGGAGGTTTTCGATTTTAACTCTAAAGTGCCATTAGTAAATAAAAAGAAAAACGGTTTTTGGTTGTATTTTTAGGACATTCTAAACTAAAAAATTGAAGAAAAAAATCGTCTGAAGAGACGTTTAAAACTTCAGTCCAATAGTTATTTGTTATTTTTTATGAATCGAGTTTTTGACTTGAAAGGACTGGTTTTTAAAAATGTCCAATGTGGATTTCTGAAACTGGAAGCTCGATTTAATGCGCGATTGTTACTTCTGGATCAGCGGATCTTGAATGCTTCAAAGCTTCGGGTCTTGAGTCCCATGTAGTTCAGCTCACAGCAGGCGACTTACGTCAGTATCTTTAACATCCCACGGAGCTCATTACATGGCACAAGTATGTAACAACGTCACGTACAACACGCAATAAAATGCCAGAGAGTGCAACGCAGTAACGTTGCAGTTATCTGATGCATTTTCAGTCAGCGGATAGCTTCTCATCGGGAAAAATTACTAATTTGGGAAGACGATTATTAAATTTTGATGAATGATATTGAACCTAAAAATGATATGATAATGTGATATCCCATGTGGAAATTTTGAGTTGGCCCCCGCGGGGCCCTACGTAGCTTGCCCATAAAATGGATGTGGCCAAATAAAATAGGCATAGTCAAGGAAAGTACACTTGGACTTCGCGTTATTGCGCCCCAAGTTATTGCGTTCTTAGAAATTACTTGTTTAAGTTTCGAAGAACTCCACATTAATGCTAATCGGATTAAAAGGATAACCGAGAGGCGCAATAACGTGAAGTCGAACCTTTCTTGTTTTAAACAAATTTATAATCCTGAAATCCTATACAACGTTATTAACTTTAATTTTATAATGCGGAGATCGTTTTCGACGCGGAGGAACGGATAGAGCGTGTTCAAATTGGTATAAGTGTCGCTCCCTGAGTAGGAGTCGAGTTAGCTTTTTTTTTAGTGGAGAATGAGGGGGGGCGGTATCGTCCTCCCCCTAATTGACAAATTGGAATCTCATTAAAGAAGTCTGTGGTGCCGTGGGCCAGACCAGCCGTATCCAAAACGAAACAAGGTAGAGGGAGGAGTGCACAGAAAGCGAGAGACGAGTGATCGAGTGGAAACGAAGGGGCCAGAAGGCAAAAAAGAATAATAAGCCCAAGAAGGCAAACTGGTAGAGGGGAGAGGACCAGGGTCTCATAACGCGAGCTCCACACGGTCAATGCTAACCGTTCAGCTCGATGTCCTGCCTGCGAATGCCACCCAAGCAGCTTGCGCGCGTGCGCGATCTGTGTGGGCTCGGGTGAAATCGACCACCGGGCCGAGCCGAGCTTACCCGAGAACTCTCGGAACCATGCGACCAACTCCGAACGGAACGCGTCGAAGACCACCCGGTAGAGCGCGCGCGTGCCGCCACCTGTGTGGTCCGCTCCTGCAAATCTGCGCTCTGAGCTACGTGCGTGCCCAGCAAGTTCAGACAGGGGCGTATCAATAATAATTCTTATATTCTTTTTCATAAAATTCCCGTCTTTTTTATTCAATTTTTGTAGATAGCAGCATGGTTTCAATGAAATCTTGTTTCTCAAATACGGAATAAACTGGAGTCATTCCTCGAATTTAATTTATTTTGCGTTTTTATTGAACTTCAGGTAGAATCTCGTTATATCTAATAAACAGACGATTTCAGAGTCACGAGATTGGGTTCAGCGTATAGCATAAACCAAAGAACGGACATGGATAGTAGATGGCATTCCCCCCGACAAATTTTTTTCCCTTTTTTCTCAAGAGCTCTCGCTCTTTTTCTCTCTGCTATACTTTTTCTCTCTCTATCGAAAACCTCTTGACTCGTTCCGCCTCTCGATCTCGACTCGCGCTTCTTCTCGGTTTCTTTCGCGCCGCCTGGCCCGGCGCGACCACGTGCTAACTTACGAGCTGTACCGAACTCTTCGAACCACCTCCTCACCCTTCATCACCCTCACCGCTTCTCCCTCTTTTACGTCCTCTTTTTTTCACAGCGTCTCCGTCTTCAGACTCTTCCTCACTCTTTTCGCTCGTTATTCTTTTGTTCTTGACGACACTCTTTATTCTTTTATCATACATATTTGTGCCTCCCCTGTGCAAAATAAACTATTGAGAAATGCCACAAATTTAAAGTGAAAACTGACCGACGGGACATTGAATTTTACTCAAATTTATAGTGAACATTCGTCCCGGATTATGCGGGACCGTCCCGGATTTGAGTACGTCCCGGAAAACGTCCTGGATTAGGCTGTTTTAGTCCCGCATTAGACTGAATTGTCAAATAGTAAGGAAAGATTTATACAGCAAAATATATAGAATGCGCAGAGGTGTACGTTTAATCTTTGACGTTTCCGCGTGACAAAAATGAGATTGAAAAAATGCTGTTTTGCAGCACAGAATTTCGACCAATCAGAGGACACCTGTAACTGGCAGGCAGCCCCTGACAAAGATATTATAAGCCTACTCCTCACTAGCGAATCTATCTATAATCAATTCTAAAAACTAAAAAAATGCCATTGGTTAAAAAAAGAAATAGGTATCTCCATCTCTTTTTAACAAGTGGCATTTTTTTAGTTTTTGGAACTTATTGTAGGTTCGCTAGTGAGGTGCCGCATCTAGCATTATATCTTTGCCCCTGATTGTTCGAAATAGTAATAAATAAAATGTAAGTTCTTTAAATATACGTGTACAAACCAAAATTATTTAAACAAAATTCTGGGGACTTCACCAGATATTGGTATCATAGACAAGTTTTTCCATTGGTACCGGCTCAGGGCTCGAACCCCCGATACTCCTATACAATAATGGAAGCCCGAACGTATATCGATTGAGCAACCGAACATCTTCGGACCGAAAAAAGGCCCCTCCGTTTTTCAACTTATTGGCGATGGTGTCCGTCTGTCGGTAGTCTGTAGCATGCACTCTCCAGTCTGTTCCCACGATAACTTTTGAAAGAATCATCCGATCAATTCGCTCTTTGAGGAAAGTTTTTATATTCCAAAAATAAAGGTCAAGCTCGTTAGCCAACCTTCGATCACCAATCCTCTGTTCATTTTTTCGTTTCTCGCACCGTTTTCGAGATATTAAAAACAATATATAAAATTGCAATGTTTTTGAAAAACCGTGTGAGATATTGACGAGTGGAAACTCGTATCAGCTTGTACATACTTGTATGAAGGAACATGAAAGAGGAGATTTGACCACGAGCAGCGCGTGTGAGCGCGAACCGAGGCAGAAGCGGGCGCGATGATTGGCCCGGACCCGTATTTTCGCGTGTAAAATGTAAATGAATCTTCTCATGTTAGCCAATCCCAGAGAAAAAGATGAAGAACCACAGCCAGACAAGGATCAAGTTCAAAGCGCCGCCTGTGGTTACAATCTTTCTCTCTTTTTTACTCAGCTCCTCGTTTATTCTGTCTCTCTTTCATGACAAGCATACAGGCACACTTAAAACTGACTGTAACACTTCTAAAATAGAATTCGCGATTACGCAAATCACTTTGGTCGTTTTTTAAACCTCGCTAATTACCTTAATGCTACATCATTTTTCCTCAACAAATTCATCAGCAATGTCGATTTATATTTAAAAAGACGCTTATTATTCTCAGTATGCGAGTGATAAGTGTTTCATTGCGATTAAGGAATCTTAAATTATTAATTGCAGAATACACATTTTTTGTACCTCCTACTCTCTACTAATAGTAAAAAAGTCTTTGCATAGAGGATTTTAGAGATGATGATCTAATTGAAACTCAAATTCCTCGATTGTTGTATTTAACGCGGCTCACTTTAAAAGCCGAGGAAGGAAATTTTGTCTATTTGTTTTACATATGAAAGTATGAAACTCGTAAAAAATGTTTGTTAGCCTCTTGTATCTATACTTGACAGTCTGTGGTCAAAATTATCATACATATGGTTACGAAACATTTAGGCTTCTCTATATGCTATACAAGTTTACGGCTCTACATAAGAAAATCTGAAATCTCATTGAGTAAATATCCGTGCTTAAGTATTTTTGGTTCTCAACTCGTACAATAAATTCACTTTAGGAATGAATGAGTCAAGTCATTAGTGTTACTCACAATTTCGGTATTTTAAAAAATGAGCAATCTTTTTTAATCACTATGTACATTTGATAAATTACTCTTAATATTCTCCTTCTGGTCGGATCCCGGTTAGTTGATGTTCATCCTTGTGTCCCAGCTTCTTCTGTCTCTCTCTCAGTAGCTAAATTTATTTTACATTTCTACCTTTTCTAGACCTTTCACAATATTTGGGTGTAGTTTGGCATATCCTGTGAGATCACAGTGCGGCAGTCTAAGTCACTAAATCCAGCTTTGAGTCCTCGGTGATGGATGGTTCGTCCTTCTCAGTTCTCTCCCTGCACTCCTACAGATAGGTAGACTGCCGAGTCCAGGGCCGCCGTAAGCAGACTCCTCTTCCAAAGAAAAGTCAATCATGTACCCCAGCGCGTGTATAACATTCTCGAAGAATGCGTCCTCCTATGCAGGACCCGGAATCTATTTAAATAACCACTATGTAAGAAACGCATTCTTCAACATTTCAGAGCTTCTCTCTACTTTTTTTGTCGAATATCTCTGAGCAAATACGCCCCTGTTCTTCTATCACAATTCAAACAAAACCAGACATGTCCCTCATCTTCACTTCCACGTTTCTAAAAGTAATTTTCACTTTTGTGCATTTAGGGGCATATGTTACTTACCATAAGGGCGAATGAAGTTTCAGTAACTTTACTTTTGCAATCTATATATGGGGCATTCCATGCCAAATCGACCACTTTTGACCCCGACCCCTTTCGATTTGGCTGAAACTTTTTTCTCTTTTTCTACCCTATCGAAAACATTTTTCAGAATTTTTTCAAATTTTTTTACCTAAACCAAAAAAAGTTTTGGGCTTTTCAAAAAATGGCTTTTTTCAAATGGCCGTAACCTTTTTAAAAATTGACTTATGGGGACGTTTTATTTTTAAATTTTTGTTTTTAAATGCACTTTTCAGAAAAAAATTTATAAAAATTATACAGATCTATCTTCAACGTTTTTTTTTTTTTTTTGAAATTTTCGAAAAAAAGGAAATTTCGAGATTTAAATTCCCTAAAATCACTTAAAATCTCCTGAAATTCTTTAAAGTTTCTATGGGTCTTGCAAAAACTCGCAAGCTCGGCTCGCAGAAAATAATATTTTGTAAGAAAGTTATAGAAAACTTGTCTATGAGAGAATAGGAACCGGTAATTTAGGGAAAAACTGTTAAGACTGTTTGCCGATTTAATCTCAATTTCAATTTGACTGCATTGCGAGATTGGGTGAAGGTTGCAACTGGACAAGTTGCATGAGAATGTGGATGAGTGAACTAACCGGAATTGGAACTGGGTTCGATGATAGACGGAAAGAAATTGGAGAGGAAGAGAAAATAATGGTTGGGTTGTATCCGATCTATCGATCGGCGCCTTGCATGCCCCTGCGTGGTTCATCCCTGGCCCCGGGGGCCCCCTAACAGCCCACTCCATCGAGTTCGTGCAGGTATATAAATTCTGGTGCTATTATTGGGGTTTGTGCTTTCGCACAGGGACCTTTGGGCCCCACGGCGGCCCCTTTGAACGACTCTTTTCGCCTCTTTCTCTCGGACTCTTTGCTCTTTGTCGCTCCGCCAGTTTTACCTTCTTCCTTCTCATTGCTCCCTTCACCCCGACCTGCTCTTGTCTTGTTTGTTTTCCCTCGCATCTTCCGTTTGCTAAACGCACCTTAAATTACGTGGCCAATGATAAATATTTGCCCTGTCGTCCATTACGCGCGGTTCGACGCGCAGGACCCTTCGTTTTCATTCGGTTCCGACGCCTCGTTCGGAACCATTTCGGAACAATTTCGGAATCGTTCCTGGTTCAGTGTCGGGTTCCGCCTTTCTTCGTCTCCTTCAGAGTCAGATCGCGCAACGTTGAAAAAGGTCCAGTCACCTACTTCAGAAAGGGTTGCGTTGGGATCCTCAAGATGTGATATTCCTCATTGAGAAGAGAAGAGGCAAAGTAATAGTTAATACTCAACGGGGTCTCAAATACAAATAAAAATATGTCCGCCTTTGGCGGGTCTATTCTATTTGACAAATTTTTCAAGCAAGATTCTATTCAAGGCTCTATGTTTTCAAAGCTCTTTACTTTTGAGGAAAACATTCCCTTATCCTCCCTATTTGGTCTTTCCTTTAAGTAGTTATATACCCGGAAAAAATCTCTATGGTTGTGATAACCACAGAAATAGTAAAATATGGTACAACTACTAATTTTTAGTTGCCACAATCACGATTTTGATTGATACAACCACATGTGGCTGTTGTAACTATTTAATAATAGTTGACACATAGTTGTGGACATTGTTCAATTTCTTAATTTTTAGGATATTTTAATTTAGTAAATTTTCATACGTTTTAGGGAAATTCCCTAAAATGTTGGTGAAAATCATTTTTCCAAATAAACACGCGAAATAATCCTTAAGAAAATTTAGGGAAATTTCTTACACGCCGAGAAAAATTTATTCTTCGTTCATGAGAATAATTCCTCTCTTGAATCCTCTCATTTAAGAGGAATCTTCTCTAGAAGAGAACAATCCTCTCAAATTAAGAGAAAACTTTACATACCATATTTTAGAGGAAAAATTGCATCAGAATAAGACGAATCCTCTTAAACGAAGAATATATTTTTCTCGGTGCAGTGTTATACATTACACCAATGGTCTTGTCTTTAATCACCATATACTTATATTTTTGAATCTTATATTGGTTTTTATACATCCCAGTGGGAAATTGCCAAGGCCGACGATTGGCGCGAGATTGGCCCACAATATTGGCTGCCAACGTTTTATCAGAGGCCCAAAATTGGCCGCCATCATGAAAACTGATGACTGATTAATAGCTACACAACTAGCTCCTTTTATGCTTTAGCCGATCAATTTCTCTTTTGAGAAAGGGCAATGGTCTGACCTCTGGTGGAATCGAATCCGAACTA
>JAUESH010000020.1:19541673-19553006 GCA_032275165.1 Synergus magnus | reverse complement strand
AAATTCTCACGCATCGTCGTCTCAGAATACAAGATTCTATAACAACTCAAAAAGGTCATTTCTGCCTTCAAAATCTCCCTTCCCTTACAAAAATTTGTAAATTCACTTCCCGTATTTTGATGGGGTGCTGGTGAGGTCCTAGTCAGTTTGCCCTAATTCTATCGTGGTCCTAATCTGGAAAACTGGCAAGGATCCCATAAGGCGCGTCACGCTCTTACTGGTAAATACCCCACGTTATAGCGAAAAATGGTCAATACTCCATCAAGATTAAAAAACCATTCTGGATTAATTATTTGCAGTATTTGATTATTTAAATAACTTGCAACTATGATCCACGCGCTCTGCGTGCGATTAATTTCTTTTTTTTGCACACCCGTCATGTGATTTTGACTTGTGAAACTTTTAAGTTTGGAATATTAAAATATTTTTATTGAAAATAGAAATACCGATCAGAGTCTCGTCAGAACCCCATTTTAAATAGGGCTAAATAAGGCAAGCGATTTATTACAATGATGGCCTACATTTTAGATATCAAGAGGAAGAAAAAATTTGCATAAACTATACAAATTCTGGAATTTGGAATGGTATGTTTGACTAACGCGTGTAATTATGACCGCGTTTGTTCGAGCTATCGCTTTCCACGCGTTAAATGGGATTATCCAGACATACAATTTCCCACGGTGACTGGTCCTCGTACTTGTCCGTTCGAGTTTGCGTCACACCTGACACGTGGTCACTACGACATCTCTGGGATCCAATTACCAGATCGAAGAATCGATTGGCTTCAATCTTTCTCGAAGCTTATACCAAACTTATACGCACACTTACTTGGTGGCGAACATAATTCAAAGATGTGCTTCAAGTATTTGTTCAGGTGTCGATTTAATCCCGATAGGGGCCCAGAGTTTCATTTCCTACCAGGGTTCGCCAGGTCTGGCCCCGATCTGCGCTACACCAAAATTTCTACACGGCTGTTTTCCAATTTCCATCGTTTCATCTTTCCAATTTTGGAAGCTTCTGATATTCCCAATTTTCATAAGAATGTGAAAAGCTTAAAGGCTTAAAAAATCACCTCTAATTGCTCTAGTAAAAAAAATTAATATCCTTTCATTTTTTGCTTTCAGAATCGTCTTCCGCTGGCAAATCCGGAGGTTGTTTCCCAGGCAAGAGTATAGTCAGGACAGAGAAAGGTACCAGAAAGCGATTGGATGAGCTGCAAATTGGAGAAAGAATAGCAGCAATTGATTCTAGTGGTGGGGTTGTCTATAGCGAAGTGATCAGCTTTATAGATAGACAGCCATCAGAAAGAAGACAATTCATACGCATTTCAACCGAGTCTGGAAAAACTTTGACCTTGACACCTGCCCATCTGGTACCAATAGCGGGCAAATCTATTACCTTTGCTGCGAGAGTTCAAGTTGGTGATAGAATTCTTGTGAGAGGGTCTGATGAAACCAGTGAAAATGAAGTCGAAGATCGTCTTCGATATGATAGGGTAATCGAAGCAAAGCTCGTCCTTGAAGAGGGCGTTTTTGCTCCACTAACTGCAGAGGGAACACTTCTGGTTGATGACGTTGTTGCTTCCTGTTATGCCATCATCGACAGCCAAACGATAGCGCATTACTCTTTTCTGCCATACAGGCTCTGGAGCAGTCTCACATCCAGTGTCAGCAGGTTCTCCAAATTCCTCGAGGAATCTGTAACGAGAGAATCGGAAATCAGGTCGGTAACCACCGATCAGAATTTGAGTAGTTCGCAAGGACCAGAAGGCATTCTCTGGTATGCTTCCATGTTGTATACATTGTCCTCATACATTGTTCCATCGAAAATGTTGTACTAGAGGGTATTCATTCCAACATGTGTAAATTTAGGAACGCGAAAGACTGTTAGATATTTTAAAAATGGTGAACATGATACATCTTTCATTAAAATATTGCACTCATATGAGAACCCAAATAAGGCGCCATGATTTCTATAGGGATTGATTTTTAGTAGAGAAATCCTATTTTAATTGATGGTTCTAAATAAGATCCAAAAAAATGAAACCGATTCACTTGCTTTTCAAGGTCTTATGGAATTTTTGTAGATGTATTTTGTATTTTTTTTTAAGTAAAGTATTTTATCAAAATTAGATAAGAGTCCCATAACAACGGTTGCAAAAAATTTGTACATATTAAATTATTGTATTTCTGCAATTATTAAATTTTGGATAAAAAATCGTCCGTAAGTAATTATTTATAAATTAAAATCAGACTAATTTCTCTCGATAAATAAAATTTGCGTGGCATGAATATTGCATATGTTTATATGTCTCTGTCACTGAATGAATTATATTTCGTAAAGTGAAATTTTTTTTGGGAGTGGATCGCGTTCGCTTATGTCGGGCAATTAATAAATATACTAAATTGCGCCGCCAAGTACGACATTTTTTATGCCTTTCACCCCATCTGCGGACAATTTTTTTGTGTCCTGAGAATGCGTTTATGATATTTAACGAGCGTCGTCGAAGACGAAGTTGGCCAGTGCCCCCGTTCACCGAGTGACGTGCGTGTAGTATATTATAATACAACTGTATAAATAGCAGGTATATTTTATTTCGATATGCCGAAAAGAATAAAAAAAAGCTTTATCAAAGTTTACATGAGAGTCTAGTGTGTGATGAATGATGTGCGTGTAGGTATCAAATGTAAAAAAAAAAAGAAAATATTCAAATATTTCATTATGTCCTTTGCTTTGTCTCACCTGGCAAATAAAATTTCAGTTTAGGTAACTAATAATTTATAATTCAAAAATTGTCTGTCTTTGTAATAGTAAACTTGGTCATATGCTAAAGAACAAGAGGCGTTGAAAACGTCCGTTGTTTAATATAACGCTTCGAAAATGAATTAATTTTTGCGATATTCAAAATTACGATTAGTGTGTCCTTAGGGTATACGTTATTTATTATTATTTTATAAATATTATTATTATTATTAATTAAAATAATGATAGCACAAAAAAGATAGCGATTGCGTTTGAATGTTCTTTCGTGGCAGAACTAGACCTCGATAATTGACTTTTGACTAGATATATATAACAATGTGTATAGTTAGGTATGTTAGTAGGAACAAATTTTTCTGTGTTTGTTTAAACAGGATATCAATTTTAATGAAATAATTAATGAAAACAATTTTAATGTAAACAACTTCTTCGCAACTTCTTCGTTTAACTTAAACATGTTCCATTCAATAGGTATATATATATACCTATTGAATGGAACATGTGCAAAATTAATGCCCTTTTTTATCCCATATTGTACGACATGATTCAAAATCAATGAGTTTTTCTCTAGAAATTATGCGTATGTGCATGACAATGCTGAAAAGAAAATTTTTTAAAATATAATTTACTGTGTACATATAAAAATACATATAGATAAACATATATATTCTCATAATATTTATTGAAATTTGAATTTGGAATATATCGCATTAAAAATAAATTGCCTGCTTTTCGGTGTAAAGCTCTTTTTTTTATCAATTGCACAGGGTTTTGTTGATTATTAAAGATTTTCGGAATATATGTATAATTGTATATGAAATCGACAATAATTGAGATGTGACTCGTATGAGCTTGAAAGGCCTCGGCGAAAGACAGTATTATACTTTTTATCATTTTATAATAGTTTCGCCACCCCTCGTTCCACGATATCAAAAAAATGTTTGTTGATTGAAGAAGAAAGTAAGACATTAGAAAATTCTGGGAATTATACGCACATACTTTCTGATTTTTTGAAATAAAACTTTTGAAAATAATTGCTTATGGAAAAAGTATTCTTATTTAATAGACCTGGTTTTCTTTAAAGGAAATTAGCTACGGGCATACAAAAATATGTATTAATGAGCTTGATTCCGTGTGCAAAGTTTTGTTTTCTTCTTTGATTTCCTCAATTATATTTATCAACTTGATGGACTGAAAATGTGAATTCTTTTCCTTGTACAGTAATTGTTAAGCAATCACTCGTCATTTTTATTAATCGTTATTATCCTTTCGCGCCATTATTCACAATTTAACTGTGCCCCTACTATAATAATTATTATATTGATGCATAAATTATCTCGAAATATTATATATTATTATATATTATATTATTACCGTAATTATTAATAATTATTATTTGTATGTAGCTCAAACAAATTGAAATTTATGTATATACCAGCGAAAATAGAATTGCATTAACAAAAGAGAAACAAGTTTTTTTTGTCACACTCTCACACCCAATTCAAATAATTATTATATTTATGTATACATATATATATATATTGTTCATTAACTTTTGCTTCTAACTTCAGAAAATATAAATGACAGTTATAGTCTGTCTGATAATAGCCTCAATTTTTTTACAGTGCAATGAATTAATAAAATCTTGAGATTTAATGCATTATTAAATTAAAATATGGCTGAAGTCGGAGACCGAGAAGAAAATGAACTCGGAAGGGTAATTATAATTATATCACCCTTTACAGGGATGAAACTAGAAAAATGAATTTAAGGTCAGACATAATTAAACAGACCTTATTTTTAAGACCTTACCAACAATTTTTTAGCCTTCAAATACGGTTTTCACCCAGATTCTGCAAGAAGATGAGAAACAATTTTTTGATATCGTCGCTAGGGGAAATGTACCGGAAGCCCAGAAATTCTTACAAATGCATCCAGATTTCAATATTAATGCTGTTAACTTTCAAGTACGTATTACCAAAAATAAAATACTAATATTTAAAAGATAAAATAGATTTGTAAATCGCGTTTAAGAAAACGAATAGAAAAAAAATGTTAAGAAGAACGCTCGGCGTACGGTACAGCGAAAAAGAAGAGGCCTGCCTCCTGTATCTCTGGCCATATTTCAGGGCACGCTTTACAAGACAATGGTTTCAAGCGAACAGCGATAAAAATTATTCAAATGACTGTGCCGCTGTAAATTCCATCGGGAATCTGGGACAGAACTTCACGAGCTACCATGATCAAACAGCCGAACATTTAACCACATATATAAATGCTCTCCGGGGTTCTATAAACTTCCTGAAAATTTTAAAATCGAAAGAAGAAAAGTTTTGCAATTTTTTAGTCTTTCGTTTGAATACATTTTTACCAAATTCCTAGCTCTGCAACACTTATTGAAAAATGGAATAATCCAAATATACTTATATTAAGTCGAGAAACATTATAAAAATCGCTTAAACTAAATGTTTTGCAAATTCCTGCATTTGAAAAATTCCATTCATAGTCTCTTGGTATGCTGGACATTTCATTGAGGTTTCGTAAGTGCCGACGCGACGCAGCGGAAGACAGCTGGCCACCTACTACATATATCACGAGATGGGTCCCCGGAGACCCGTCGAAAAGCCAGAGTGTATCATAGAATATTGTGACTGGTGTTATGTCAGTGACAATGCCGGCAACGGGCGTTTATTGTTCGGCTGTTTTTGTGAACGCACCGCAGATGGGTCAACGTGATGGGTGACAAAAGGCCCTTGTCGCATTTAGTGAAGATAGAGTCTAAGGCGTGCGCCTTTTGAAAATTGACTTGAGCCGCCGAAAGTCATTCGCTAGTCAAATACCGAATCCCATGCCGCATTCTTCATGGAAAATCACACTAAAAAGCAAAAAATTTGTCTTCAATGTACTTCTTACACCCTATTTTTCAAGTTTATTCTTTTCGCATTACAGAAATTTCATAGGGGATGTGTGTTAAATAAGCAACAAATCAATTATATATATGGGCAATAAAGTGTCATTTTATCAAAAAAGAAAATGCCAAAATCAATCTTATCTTATCTTACTTAATATCCCATGAAATCTTATGAAATCCCTTTAAATTTCGTAAAATCACTTCATTTTTCTTAAAATTAATTAAAATCCATTGAAATCTCGTTAAATACTTTATAATTCCTGAAAATCCAATGAAATCTCACTAAATTCCTTTAAATTTCTTTAGATTCTATAAAGTCATAATAATTGGTAAAATCCCTTAAAATTTATGAAAATCACAATAAATTTCTAGTGATGCATAACGAGCACATACGAGACAAAAACGAGACTGGTCTAAAACATATCTAGATGTATTCAAAACATTAAGTAGATCAAGAATCCACATTAAAAAAATCGATTGAGAATTCGTTTCATATTTCAAGCAAATTAATTTGTGTCTCGTATTTTCTCGTTATATTTAATATTTCTAAAATTTTAATAAATTTCGTAAAATTCGTATTCTCTGTCTCAATATCACATTTTTTACAGCAATCGCTTTGACAACGAAAATAGTATGAAGATAATTTTCAAATTCAAGTCCATAAATTTAATTGAATGAATAATATTTTATGAATGGAAAATGTAAAAGGATCAAAAACATCTACTAACAAAAAAGTGAAAAAATCCCATATGTGAAAAAATCCCGTATGATTAAAAATGTACGAGCTTTCTCTATGGGCTTGGGTTATTTCAGCTGTTGCAACTTTTAAATCCATAAAAGAAAGAAAATGTTGGCTTTTTCTTGAAGTCGGCTCGATTGTGGGAGAACTAGCCTATAAACCACTAATAAAGGACAGTGGTCCATTCATCTTATACTAGCCGACTGTCGCTTTCTTTTGAGGATTGTCCTGGAATACAAAATACATACAAATACACGCTGCAGGGTTCAGCGCGCGTCACTTTTGTGGGCCCAAATCGTTCCCGACAAATGGTTATACGGTTTCAAGTCCCGATTATCGTGGTGTGAGTTCTCACTGACATAATTTAATGTCGGTGTGTATATTTTGGGTCAAGAAAAAGCTGTATCGAGATGAGATATATCAGAGATCAATATCCCTATGGGGTATAAATACCAATTTGATGACGTTGAGATCCTGTGTTTTAAGCGACAGGGATCGTCTTATACCGGAAATACCAAAGAGTAATATATATTCGTGAGATTTCCGCTCATGTGATCAGTAGCAAGCATGAAATTCGATGAATTTCTGCGAATTTGGATCATGTTTTGCATATTTAATTAAAAGAGGCAAGCATATGACATTTCTAAATTTGATATATTTGATTCTTTGCTGAACATAGCGATGAGAATATTTATGGTACACTCCCATGTTTAGAAATCCTTTTTTTTTTTTCAATATTTAGCCAATTTACATTACACAGATTGAATAAAAATTACAAAATGCTTTTAAGAATCCATAAAGTGCCGTCAATTGCCTATTGCTTCAGATATACAGCTTGTTATAATGGTTTATGACACTTTTCATAAAACAGGGGACATCAAACTTTATTTTCCTTTTTTAAGAGAGGATTAAAATCTCATATAATTCCTTATTCAGGAAAGAAAGCAATTATGTTTAATGAAAGACCATAATATTATTAAATCTACTGCACTCAAATGTCTAAAATGTAAAAATCTATTATGCTCTTATTAAAATAATATATGTATACCGCGTATAATATATATTATGAAAAATTAGAAGATGCTTTTAAATATTTCGTAAATAAGTTATGTCCATGCATTTTCCTTACTTTATAGGGTGTAACAGCACTGCACATAGCGGTACAAGATAGAAGCACAGCCATGGTGGAATTTTTATTGTCGCAAGAATATATAGACATCGGGGACACTGCACTGCATGCAATTAGACAAAACGAACAAAAAATTGCTGTAATGATATTAGATAAATTGGAACAAATTACACCGGGTTTGGAAAAAGCTGGAATCAGTGAAAGTTCCGATTTTCCAGACGAAACGACTCCTCTTTGTGTTGCAGCTCAATATGGCCATTTTGAAATGATATCCATTTTATTGGAACGTTGTCATACTCTAAAAAAACCTCATCGACCTACTTGCAATTGTGGGGAATGCCAGTAATTTAATTTGATTTAAAGTAATGAAGAAAGCAGTCATCCTTGGGTCGCTCCGTGTTCTCAAGGCGTGGCTGTATCGATAATTATACCCTTCTCTAACATATATATGTATCAATAAATAATAAAACAATAAATAGGAATCAGAGAGCCAATGAAGATCCACTGACTTTGCAAAAAATGAGATTTTCTGTATATAAAGCTGTATCAAATCCTGCATTTATTTGCCAGACAGCTGACGATCCAATTCTTGAAGCTTTTCAATTATCAAGAGAATTATATCATTCTGCACATTTCGAAAAAGAATTCTTTTATGCTTACAGAGATCTTGCTCGAGTAAGTTTTTTTTTTTAATCGAAAGAGTATTTTTATCTAAGTTTTTATTTACTTTTCGGTTTGCAAACATCAAAGTAAAAAAGAATGCTTAAAATTGTTACACCTTAAAATTATTTTGGCCTTAAATTCAGAGATAAACTTAAATTCAGTAAAAAAATTTTTGTATTTAAGAAGTTCAATATCTGAATTCCAGAATTTAATCATACGTTTACAACTTAAATTCAGGATAAATTTTTACTAAATTTAAGTTTATCTCTGTAATGACTTCAATAATTTTATTTGTAGAGCGTTTCGCAATTTGCGACAGAATTAATCGGATGTGCTCGTACAGTTGAAGAGGTAGAGTTGATTTTGAAGCAAAAGGCCGGACTGAAGTTTTCAACCAGATTTGTGTACCCGCGATTAATACTTGCAATGGATTGCAAGCAAAAAACATTCGTCGCACATCCAAACGTGCAACAAGTATTATTCATAAATTAAATTAAAATATGGAATAATGTAGTTATATACAAAGTATAATTAATTACAGGTGATTGAAAATAAGTGGATTGGTGGCTGGTACGACTGGAAAATTAAATCGTCCATTGCAAAAACGTTTTTGATCATTCCTCGAATTTTCATGCTACCCATTATTACAGTGATAGTTTTCTTTGCCCCAAACTCAAATAAAGCAAAACACTGGCAAATTCCAGCGAACAAATTCCTTTCAACTTTTGCCAGTTACGCAGTATTTCTTCTTTTCGTTTTTCTACAGTCCAATCAAGATAAAAAAGAACAATTACGAGGTCCACCAAATACTGGTGTATATCCTGTTTTGTATGATTTATTATAATAAAAAAAAAGGAAAATATTTACTTATATTAGAATTGGATGCGTTAAACCTTTTTCAGGATATGAAATCGTTTTGGGAATATTCGTGATATCGTATGTATGGTCTACATTTAGATTGTGCATGATTCAAGGCTCGAGGCGGTTTTTCCGAACACCCAGGAACTGGTAAAAAAATTCGATTCAACAGAGAATGGAGAAAAAGTTTACTACTAAAAAAAAACCTTTGAATAACATGCAGGTATGAAGCTACAATGCTCAGTCTATTCGTCTTAGTATTTTTATTATGGATTGCTGCTGCAATAGACGTAAATGTAAATGGTCAACGTGATCTCGAGAGGAAATATTGGCACAAATTCGACCCAACTTTAATAGCAGAAGGAGTTTTTTGTATCGCTACTATTATGGCATTTTTCAAATTACTCTTTGTTTGCCAACTCGACTATCGTTTGGGTCATCTTCAAATTTCTTTGGGAAAAATGGTCACTGATGTCACCAAATTCATTGTTATTTTCTCTATCATTATAATGGCATTCTCGATAGGTCAGTACATTGGTAAAAGAAATGCAATCTTATAATCAGGGCTGCCACAGACTTATGTACTTAAAAAAAGTCACAAAAGTGACTAATTTTGAAGAAAATAGCAGGGTGGCCACATGCCAGGGAAGTCAGGGAAATGTCAGGGAAAATAGAAACTGATCCATTATTAATAATTTATAGTTTATTGAACAGATTTTACAATATTTCCCAGGATTTTGAAGAATTATAAAGAATTTCCAGGAATTCTTTGATATTCTATAGTGACTGAAAGTGACTTAAGTGACTGTGTGGCAGCCCTGCTTATAATACTAAACTTTTTTAAAATCCTATAATTACTGAATATTAATATCTTTCTCATTTATTTCAGGTCTTGCAAAGTTTTATCAATACTATCAAGGAATGGTATTTATTGATGATGACTCAAAAATAAAAGTGCAGCAAGTCGATTCTTTCGTAAGCTTTATGTCAACCTTGAAGACTTTATTCTGGTCAATTTTTTGCCTGAGCGCCATCGAGAGTGCTGATGTGATTATCGAAAATCTTCCAGGCGAATCAGAAACGGAGACTATTATCAATAAGCACACTTTCACCGAGTTTATTGGATATATTGCTTTTGCGAGTAAATTCATTGTTGAAGTATTGATTTCTTGTTATCAAAGCTTTCCGCGCATTCCACAATACTAAAGTTTAATATACCTATATTTATTTAAGCTTTTGAATTTATATCCGTCATTGTTGTGCTGAATATGCTGATTGCTTGCATGTCAAATACTTTCACTAGAGTGACAGAAAATATTGGCGTGGAATGGACTTTTGGAAGAACGGAGGTTACACATACTTCATTTTTGCTAAATTAAAAATTCTTCCTATCGTAAAATAATAAAAAAAAACGACATGAGCGAGATTACGAACGTTAAACACATTTGAGCGCGGCTATCGTACGGATGGGTGACCGTTCGTAATTTTCGCTCACGAAATAACCGCTGGAGGTAATATTGACATTCAACCTCGCGTAAATTATACTATACACATAGGGGTAGGAAATGTTAGTTAAACACAGTTTTGCCGTAGAGTATAAACGTTAATGGAATAACATTTGTAGGTTTACATTGACTTTATGGCACAAACAGCATTGCCTCCACCGTTCAATCTACTTCCAACGCCTGGGGGAATTCACTCGGTTGTCGAATACATCAAGGTACTTATTAGACCACCACCCAACAAACGAGCACGATGGAACATCAAGCACTGCTGCTATATAGTCAGTATTATTGCAAGTAAAGTCAATTATGAGCCACAAATTAAGTGGTTACGCAATAATGTATTTATAATGAAATTATCTGGGGCTTTGATGTTATTATTAAGAATAATTGGCTACATATGGACTTCTCATTCCATCATCAAAGTTAAGCAGCACTTGCCTCGTCTATTCTCGGATGGGGGGCATTTTCTTATACAGGAAAGACATGTGATAAAATTCCCGTACATTTCCCGCAGACTTTTTCAAAATTCCCGTACATATTATATTGAACCCAAAAATTGCTCTATGATATGTTCCTATAAAAATGATTGGGTTGAAGTTTCAGACGTCTAGCCTGACGATTTTTTTTACATTTATTGGAATAAAAATATAAAAAAAAAAAAGTTTCCAAAGTTCCCAAACTGTGACGGAGGAATACAGAATTGTTCGTAAACAACTTCTGTTTTGATGTCACTTTTAAATTTTAATAATAAGTGATCAGGATCGCCAA
>JAUESH010000020.1:19527623-19541573 GCA_032275165.1 Synergus magnus | reverse complement strand
TTTGGATTTATAGGCATTAAAGTGTACAATTTTTTCAATGCCATATAATCCACTTCAATGCTCTGCTTTTTACAGGGCTATGTGAATTCATTGTAGTATACAAATTTGGAAATTTATGTATGGAATTTTTTATTTAAAAAAAGTATACCGAAAATAACTGCAGGAATCTGCCCCATTCAAAGAAAGTACAGTGGAACCTTCAAAAGCTAATAAAATATAACTTAATTTCAGTTTTGGGTTATGAAAATGAAAGTTTGTGGCGTTTATGACCAACTGTTTTTTTTTTGTTTTTTTTTTTTTTTTTGACAACATTCTAATGAACTTGGAATTCATTTATGTTAGTCAGATTTGGGAAGTTCCATTGTATTCTGAGCTTACAAACTCTTTTACCCACACTTACGATCTACTTCCCCATTCAAACGCATAATTACACACAAAAAAAAAAAGAATAAACTAATATATACAATTTCATGGAAAAGAAAGATTCACACTTCTATTCCAAAACTGTCTAACCCCACGCGTCTTTTTCTGTAAGTATTTATAGAGAAACGCGAGAATAAATTTTAGAGTAAAGCTGTAAGCATCACGGCTTCCCCTTTTTCCCGTCCATGGTTTTATGGAGAATTAGGAGCCGCGATGCTAATTTTACCGCTTTTAGTTTTCTCCACGTTCTTCAATGTCAAATAGTATAGTAATAATTTTCCTATTATGTAACGAAGGGGAAAAAACGCCATGCTCCGCACTCTGCAAAAGGCAAAAGCTTTCTTCATTTACAATATCCAATAACGTATTTGCCACCGACATAATTCTTTGTATTATTCACAATAAAATTCAAAAGAAATCGCTTAGATTCCCGTCGAGCAGCAGTAGTTGCCTATGACGCTCTAATATCGCTTCACACTACTTTGTGAAACTTTTTTGTGAAAACGAGACGCAGGACGAGCGGGAACCAAATTTTGTACTTTTTGATAATCGCCTAGATTCTCATTGTCACGTGAATCTTACGCGACGTATGCAAAAAAAAAAGACCTTTCCCGAAACAAAAATCCCCTTAAAAGATGCGCCATATACAGCTTTTGTACCGCATTCAGAATGTGTGTTTAAACCTTTGATCGCTTGGCCTGACGAGCCTTGGCAGTGCGACGTGGCTTCTTCATACCGTCACTCGACGATTCTTCCGAAGATGCTTTCCTTTTAGACGCAAGCAATATAGGAGGAGCTTTCGGTGGTGCCATTTCCATTGGAGCATCAAGAGAAGATTGTGTAGCAGTCGGCGGTGATGGATTAATTGATTCCGTCGGACTGTGAGCTTCTGGTATAGGTATGAAATCAAATCCCTCACCAAATGCTCCTTCTGGTAAAACACCCTGATTAGCAAGAGTCTGCAAATCATCGATAGGCAGGGGTATAGATTGTCCACACCCTCCACAAACTGGAATAGCTGGTGATCTGGACCGCCAATATTGAAGCTCGGTCTTGCATTTGTTCAACTCCTGTAAAATAATGAGTCAAAATTCACTGGACTGAGGAAATTTGACTAGCAGTCAAGTACAAAATGTCAATTTTGAACGGTAACAAAATGTGGCTCAGACCAACACGAACAATTTTTTTTATACATTCTGTTCGTAAGTAGAAAATTTTTAAAAAGAGAAGAGAGAAGACTTACGAGCAAATATGAATGAAGCAACCGATTTGTTGTCAAATAACTTGAAATAAGTTTCTAGATATCTTGCTGCCCCTCAGCATATTTAAGAAAAGGGGCCTGTGAATATACCTTCGTAAATACCTGTAGGAGTGTACTGAATTTTCTTGATGTTTCTTCATTTTTCTTATCATTTTCATCAAGCCGTGTAGCGTATTCAACTATCTGTTTCTGCTGCTCAGCAATTTTCGCTTTGCAGCTTCGCAAATCTCTGCGCATCAATGTCAACTGACTATTGTACCTCTTCATGCCTTGTTTGATTTTACGAATTCGTTTTCGCAAAACCATATTTGATTGTGGCGGAACCACGCTCGATTCCAAAATGCCGCCGGGTTCATCAGCAGAGGAATGAGTCGGTGATCCTTCTTCTCCGCTCCCTGCTTTTCCTCCCACGCTCATTGGTGCAGAATCCAGGCACAAGTAAGGCTTATTTACATTACTAGAAGCTGTGAATCATGAAATCTAGTAGTACTTGATCTCCTCTGTATTGGGTCATAAAATTTATGCAATGATACTGAAATTTAAAAAAAAAACTGCACAACTTACAGGAGAATGTTCCTGCAAGATCCAGAAAGTCAGCCCCAAAGTAGGGAATTTCTGGAAGTGTAGGTTCAATGCGTTCTTTGAAGTATTCCATGGCCATGGTACTCAAATCGAACAACTCATCTGTTACCTTATAAGGCCTGGCGAGTTTAGGGGTAACTTTGATATAATGAAGAATGCGGTACACTTCATCCAGAATCTGTGAATGATCAGATTAAGTAAATTAATTTTTTTGTTAAAGATATCTGCAAGTCAAGACCTAGAACTTACTTCTCCTGGAAAGAAACAGCAATGTTTTCGCTCAATGTGTTTACCGAAACTCATTTGTAATAAAGTAAGTCGCATGTGCAAGGTTTCAATAATATCTGATTCGCATGCCAGCGGATGATTTCGTCGTGCAGATTCACGACGAGGCATCTGTGCTTTGATAGCCTGGAAACGACTGAGCATTTGTGCCTGGAGTCGCTGAAAAGTCGAATTCAGAATCGAGCCACAGACCCGATCCATTTGGTGACATACCTGAAAGATAGGAAAAAGTAGGAAAACTTAATTACATAAATAGAATGTTCGAGACAATAGTATGTAGAGAGTATGTAGACACAAAATCTGCAAATGAAGATAGCACAGACTCTAGCTGCTCGGAGAATAGATCTAAACTTACTGGTCGTAAACTGGCTACTGTGTTGTAGTTGAGGTAACTACAAATATTTTCTAGTATTTCGATAGGCATATCCAAAAGATTTAACTGGCGCGGTATCGCTACCGTTGGTGCTGCTGCTATTGATATTGATGGACTCTCTACTATTTGTATTGCAGAGGACGGACCAGCTTGCACGTGCGTCGGTTGTTTGCGAGGTTGTACAACTTCGCTAACTGCTTCACAAACAGAACCTCCCCCACTGGTTCCCCCCATGTTACTCGATTGACGTGTGGACACCATTTTTCTAGTTTCTAATCACCAGCTGCAAAAGATGTAAAGTTTAACGTTAAATTAGCAAGCATTAAAATTAGCAATTAGAAGTTGTTAAATTAGCAATTGTTTTTATTATTAATATCGGTGAATTTTTCAGAAGCGTGGAATGAACCATAATCCTGAAGATTTCCACGAAAATCAGGTAGGTGCCGAAATTGTTAAAGAATTTTCGTCGTAGCCACAATCGAGAAAACCCAAAATTAAATTTGATGAATACTACAAAGCTGGTGTTGAAGTTAGCGAGCAAATTAAATAAAAATTTAAAGAAACTGAAAACCATCAAGAAAGAATACAACTTCTTACACTTGCGCCAGTCTTGGTGTCGCAGGTGGCTGATGGAAAAATTTAATATTTCTGAAAGGCGATTTGCCTTACATATGGAATTATGGCAATTTCACAAACGAAAAGAGGAAGGCCTTTACGTCTTGAAATTGAAACTTCAGTTACCACAGTCGTATAATGCCTAAAATGAAGACTTTCGTTTCTGTAAAAAAATCTAACGGAAGTCGTGAATACATCCAGAAAAGAGTACTGCTTTGTAATCTCAATGAATTGTATGCAAAATTTGTGTCAGAGTACCCAGACATTAAAATAGGGTTTACAAAATTCACTGAATTCAGACTAGCTCATTGTGTTTTAGCAAAAAGCAGTGGCACTCACACAGTGTATATTTGCACTTACTACGAAAATATGAAACTGATGCTGAACGAAATCAGTATTAAGAGTTCCACAAAAAATACAAAAATTACTCAAAACGAATATTACGAAAGTACAAATGATAAATTGATAACCGCGTTTTATGAAATGAATATCTGAAACGCAAAACCGAATAATGAAAGCTGAGTAATAAATTATTCACGCAATAATTATAGAAAATAATTATAAACCAACCCCAACAAGAACAGCAAATACACAAATAACAAGATCAACTATGATTCAGAATCCTGGACTCGCGGACAGGATCATTTAAGGAAATATCCTACGATTATTTGCACACGCGATGAAATTAGTTTCAGTAGGCAGAGGAAAAGTGTAAAAGCTCTAATCGATGCTTTTTAATTACTGTCGACTTGTCGCCGCGGCGGCATTATTTGGAGAGAAAATATACGTCAGTGTGAACGCAATGTTGAAAACTATTTCATCCATAGTTCAGAATGAGATAAGGGATGTTAGGGAATAGAATTTTTTTAAACGAGCACGAGGGATCGCGAAGGGGCGAGCTAGATAGGTACAATTGTTAATAAAACTTGGGCCCTCATACCCTGTATTTGAAGAAATATCACTGCATCTGCGTTGGCGTTTTCAGCGACATTTTGACGGTTCCCCTTCTTTCCCGTTCGTCTCTCTCACCGCTTCACACCAAAGTCCAACAACGCAAAACGCTGCCCGCTTTCTCGTTCCTTCTTTTTCCCAGCCTCGTCTTCCAAACCCTCTTCCTCCCTCTGTCACGCTCTAATCTATAGCATTTGTCTTACTCCCACTATTTTTTTGCACTATTCTTTCCCTCACAACTCGGTAGTTTGCTCGTGCTATTCTGCATGCATGCACTTATGACTGCACTCTGCACTTGTGTGTATGTAAGTGCACATGTACACAAAGATGGCGTAACGTTACCAAGGGAGTTAGAATGGGAATTTAGCTGTTCGATGTCCCCGACCTATCCACGTTTAAAAAACCTTTTTTCTATGTTGTTATTCATTCTCTAAAACTTACCAGAATGGTGATGTTGATTCCTTTGAGTATTGACGATTTCAGTTTCAGAGACAATTTCAAAGAGTTTGATTAAACATTGAATGTTGTAATTTTGTGGATCCCTGATGAGATCCTCTACTCTGACGTTATCACTAAGTCACAGCTACAAACACCACACCACAGAACTATATAATCCACCTAACAAAGATGGATATAAACAACACGGTTTTTGGAGTTCTACAGACTATGGTTAAATTTAAAGTTACTTTGACAAATATGGAGTACGTAGGGTTTATCCAGAGCACTGGAGCACTTAAATTTTTTAAGCAATTTGTGTTGAGATTATTTTATTGAGGTTATACGATCGTATTTGATGTTATTTGATGATGACAGATGACAGATGACGTACATAGTGTTGTGACTGCCACTCTCAGGATACATGCTGGTAAGGTAGGTTGCCGCTGGTTATCTACCCTACGTTACCTACATTGGGTAATTTTTAGCGGGAATTTCAAATCGTCTTACCATACACTGTTTATAGAGTACATACAGTTTTACTGTTTCCAGATAAATTGATTTCCAATTGGTAACCTTAATAATAACAAATAGCTGTAAAGTTGTATCAAGTTTTTTTTATTAAAACAATCTATATTCTTATTGCCTTTTGAAATAAATCGTCCATGATTCAATCTCGGAAAATGAAAAAAGAAATTTTGAAATTATTTCAGTAGAAAATTTGATCTCATCATTCATATTTTTAAATAAAATGTATTAATATTAGATGATTTGATTTTTTACGACACTGAAACCTTTTACTTTCTTACATCAACTTTGAATTTAAAAAATTCGAAGACTTGAAGTTGAAAAATTAATTTTTAAAAAATTATTAATAACAATAACTTCCTTACATTTCAATTAAACTTAATTGAAAAACATTAATCCTATAGATTAATCGATTGCAGTTTTTGATAAATTACTATTTCAATTATAGTTTTAAAAAAAGATATTACAATCTTGTTTGCAGATAAAATTATTCCGGATATTATTTTGCTTACCAATATACAGTAGAAATTATAAAATTCTACATTTTCTCAAATGTTGCACTGAAGACGTCAGAACGAGATCAATTTGAGGACTAAGTGTGTTAATTTTTTATAATCTAACTTTCTATATTATAATAATTTCGTAAGAAAAAGCGACTATAAACACTTGAAAATCATAAGTTATATGATAAATGTATAAATTTGACCACATAAATATAAAAATATTAATATAAATATAAGTATCAATATAAATCACGAGAACTATGTAAATTCTGAAAAAAGGAAGACATAAGGGAACAAGAGACATTGTCTCAAAAAGGCATTTATTTCTGTTAAAAAATCTTTCCATTTCTTCCATGTCAAAGTTCTTGTCTAATATTAAAAAATTGGTACTTATGTTTCTTAAATAGCTTGTTAAATAGCACGTTTCTTAAATAGCTTGTTAAATAAATTTCAATTCAAATTGTGTCAAATTGAGTCAAATCGAGTCAACCATGACGAACTTTTCTCAACTTTGATAACATGGCTGAACAGTTGCTGATCTTTTGTGCCATAATTCATTAGTTACCGTAGCTAATAAGTTTCATCCATTGTTTAACAATGGTCCCAAAAATTTCCTGTGTTTTGAGGACCATTGTCTATAGATAGGGTTACCAGACGCGCTGATTTGCCAGCACATGTGCTGATTTTTGGCTCTTGCGCTGATTTGCTGCTTTTTCATGAAATGTGCTGATTCTTACCCGAAATGGCGATTTTTTTCATTTTTTAAAATATATTTTCGTTTTTTTACATGCGCTTTGAAAAAAATTTTCCGGGTAACAGGATGTCAAATAAGAAGATTTTTTTCTTGGTCTTACACACTTGACACAAAGAGACAAATATGTATATATTATATTTTTATTGGCTGAGTCTTCTCCAATCTATTTTATTACAGATACTGGAAATCGTAATTAATCTTCATGTTTATTTGCCTGATTCGTCGAATCGGATTTTGTTTTTTTAATGGCGTTTGGCTAGGTGGGTTTTGGTTACCTACTTGTTGTGTGTATGTGTGAGGGGGGGGGGGGTGCAGGCGGAAATGTGCTGATTTTTTACGAGACCCATCTGGTAACCCTATCTACATATAGATATTTTGATATCTAAATGGTAACAAAGTTCTTGCAGACCAGACAACTGAAAATCATCTTCTTCGAGGTCTTAGATATTGAAATAATCTCCTCTTTAATTTATCAACTTCCAAAATTATTTTTGAATTATTGTGCTTGGAAAACGGAGCAGAATGAGAACTAAGGTGTGGATTCTTCAGTAGGTGCGGCCAACTTTGGTGCGGCTGATGAGGCTTCTCAGATTAGAGAAGGATGCGAAGAAGATAATCTTGAATTGAAAGAAAACTTCACTCTCTAGACCTCTGGAGTGTACAGAATAGGGGAGATAGGAAGACAAAGGATTATGCCAGCCCAAGAAGGGGAAAATGGAGAAAGGGGTGGAAGGGGTGGCAGTTGAGAGGAGGACAGAGGGCAAAAATGAGAAAGGACCTCGTAGCGGTTCTGATTGGTAGCAACATCGATTAGCTGACTTGTTCGTGTGTTGAAAAGCTTCAGGTTCGGCGACGCCACGAATTTCCCGAATGGGGGTTTCCCGTTGGTGGTCCCGCCTCCGACTCAGGATACCCCTAGCGTTCTCCATGGCAACCCAACCAATTCGCCAACCGCCGACAAGGGTGACCTACCCGCCGCTTATATATTAAGTACACTGCATATACCTATGTATATCATACGTATATATGCATATATATGTATATACATATATACACATGACACCTTCGGGCGTTTTCCTCTGTCATTTTTACCTTTTCCTTTTTTTCTTTATTTTCTTCTTCGCTTTGCTGTAACACACTCTCTTGCACATATGGTCCTTCACCTTCTGCTTCCTATCATCCGTTATAAAGTCCAATTACATGCAGAGGCACACGTAGAAGATATCATATACAGATTTCCTCCCGCGGAAATAACATTCACTCAAAAAAAATGTCAAAATTCTTGTTAACCCTTACGAAAGAAAATTATACTCAATTTCCTATAATCTATTTCCTATTTCCCATCTTTTATTCCTATACTTTTCTCGCGATTATACGAAAATATTTTAATATTATTTATTTCTATAATTATTTTCCTAAAATGATTTTCCTATAACTATTTTCTATATAATTTTTTTATAATTATTTTCCTCTAATCGCGAAAAAATTACAGGCAAATCACTATAGGCTTATACTGATTTTCCTATAATATTTTTTCGTAAGGGAACTTAACCAGACATTTTTTTGAATGTAGGTATAAAGTTCTTGTAACAGCCAAAATAATACAAAGTTTAAGAAACTTATATTCTGAGTAATAGAAGAATGTCTCCTCTAATTATCCCGCAACTCTATATCATTTTTTGTCCGATAGATATGAATAATCTGGATACTTACCAGTGAATCAGGAATCTATAATGTACTCATATGCAGATGTCGCAAAGTATATTTACAAAAAAATATATATAACATGGGTAATATATGTAGACCGGTAAAATCTGCAAATTGCAGTATATGTAAAGACATTAGGTATTCATTTTTCCGACGATTGATACAACCCCGTCGGCCCGTTTAATTAGAACATGGCGACTTTAATACAAGCGCACGACAACAAGAACAACAACAGCGGTTCCCATTTTTCACCGCCCCTCTTGTAATGCGCCCACATATCTCGCGAAACTCCACGAAACCCATTGAAACATTCACGCAACTCACGGGGATCGTGTGCGCATGCAGACATATACTACTGATTTTTTCCACTTCTGGTTTCACCCGTTGCTCGAGGGTCGCTTATCTATATACCCCATCGCAGGCTGCGGGAATCAGAAGCCTCTGCTCCTCGTGGTCATTATCGCCATCATTACCATCATCCTCGCTTCCATTAATTCCAACCACTTTCAAAATCGTACATTCAGTCTTTCCACACTAAATCACGTAAATTACACACGCATACTTTTACGGCATACGCTCTTTTTTAACATAAATCTCGTTCATTCACTCGCGGGCTAAGACTAGATCTTCTACACGCCTACGCTACACATGAAAACACCCTATCTACATTGTTGACTTGAGATTCTGTAATACTAACTTCAAAAAATTTAAATATGAAAAATTTTTTAATTTAACTTCCGGATAAAGTTCCGAAAAACTGAATCATGCAAAATTTGTAGATCTCATCGAGATACACATTTTTTGTTACATACATTTTTTTCTACGAGTGATAGTTTCCAATAAAGTTCGTGATATATTGATTTTCATAAAAGAAACCCACAAAAATCATGGCTTATTGCGTTTATCGCAGTTAACCCGTGTGAGAATTGCCCAGCTTAGACATTTTTAAATGTTGGCCCTCTAGAGGCCCTACAAAGGCGCGCCTCTATAGTATGATTACAACAAAAAATATGTACTTCGATGAGATTTACAACTTTTGTTTAAAACATTTTGCGAAATTTTTCGTATCGGCTGAGATAAATGCAAAAAACCGTGATTTTATTATTTTTTCATGATTTCACTACTAAAATCGCCTCGTCGTCAATTTTTACTATCATATTTGTAATCAGCGCGTCAAAATACATAAGTATACGGAGTTTGAATGAAATCGGATGATTCAGCTATTCGGAACTGCACCCTAACTAATAACTTCCAGTTTCGGGGTTTTAATGTAGGCAATTGTGTCAGTAAATAAAATATAAATCCGGAATATTCAAAATATTCCCATATTTGCGTTAAGATTAATTTATAATAATAATAATAGAGAAAAAACTGTACAACGTTCTTTTTTTAATTCACGTGATAGAACTCTGAATTAATGCAAATTTCACTACAAGAGAAGGAGAAAATACTTACACATTAGAAGTCGGCTTTCATTAGAATTTTCTGTTGGAAAATCTGTAAATCTGTAAAATCTGTAAAAATCAAAGTTCCATCACGTTTATGGTGCAAGCTGTACAATACTGCCCAGTCATTAAAGGCATTTTGATAATAGTACCACAGACCTTCAAGTCAAAACTATTTCATTGAGATGTCTAGTTACGCTTAGATCTTAAGTGTGGTATGGTACAATATATGACTTAGGAGTTACGCTTCGTCGACAGAGGTACACTTTATTTCCCATATGATATAGAGCTTTCGAACCGCTCCTAAATCTTGAAATGGTTTCACCGAATCAAATAAAAAATATTTTAAAAAATAAATAAATACTAAAAGAGACATTTTAAAATCGACGGACGAGCATTTCTTGCCCCCCCCTGTGTAGTCTTCGGTAACTTTTCAGAATTAATAACAGTTTGATCAAATGATCAATTATAATACTCTACAGTGCCGTCATTTTTTAGGAATTATTTTGGGATCGATACGAAATCTTTATCCATATGGTCAATATATATATTTATGTATATATATAACAAATAAGTTATTAAAAGAGTTTATAATACAGGAGTTGCTCATGATTTGAACCAGTTACGAGTAAGGTTCAAAGCAAGGAACACGCAATTGCTATCTTCCCTTAAAATCAGTACGTCAAGTGATTTCGTGCGAGAATTTCCACTGGGGTTTAGGGTTTGGTAACTAATGCGTCAACGAAAATAACTTAGCGTGAAAGTTGGGATTCTAAAAAAGTAATGTCATGCAAATATCAAGAAACCATCAAGAAAACCGACTTTTATGCACAAGTTCTCAGTCTTTAAACACATAAAAAATGTTTTATCATAGTTCCTTTTTAACAACAGTTACATACTAATTAATACTGATAATAAAAATATCGAGAGTTCATTTGTCTTATCGTTATTTCTGATTTAAAACTTACTCGTGTCTGATCCAAACCACTGTTTTGCACTGCCTCAAGTCAGCAGACGCTCGATCGACTGCCGTCGGCTTACGAACTGTTCTTCTGTACAGAGTGGTTTTAGCAATGATCGTCACGGTGACGCGAACACTCGACTTGTTAACTATTTTAACAGGATTTTTGCGCTGAATTTCTCGCAGCAAAATTGCTTTTTCGGCAAGCGGCCGACGCGGAGGATGGAAGATGGGATACCAGTTTTTAGAATGACTTTGCACCTTACCAATTTGAATTCAACGATTTCTATAATGTGAAAGACGAAATAGGAAAATAAAAAATTAAAATTCGCTTCAATTCTGTGGAACTCATCACCACTCGACATCGTCTTGAATTCATTTGCAGCAAAGTGCAATAGGTCTACACCGAAATATTAATTATAACAAGGAAGGCTACCCAAGTTTCCGCCTCCGATTTGATTCGTTCTGAAGTGTGTTTTAGAGTACTAAAAAATAAGGTACACCTATTCTTTTGACTACCCATTTGAAGTCACTTAAAGTCATTTGAAATCTCCTGAAACCACTTGCAATCTCTTGAAGTCATTGAATTCTTCTGAAATATCTGAACCTGATGACACTTCAAAGTCTTAAAATTATTAACAATCACTTAAAATTCTTTAAAAATCTGTAAAATCAATCAATAATCTGAAATATCTTGAAGTCAAAAGTAGGTGTACAACCATCGGTTCAGTTTTCAACTCCTCGATCCTGAAGATAATTTTTCACTACGATTTTTCTTACAATTGTTCAAGAAAATGAAAATTTACATTAAGAGTAGTTTACCCTTTTTGAATCTAAAACGAATTGTAAAAGGATATAACGTCTTCGAAAACGTCTTGTATTTTTCTGAAAATTATATTTCTCAAGTAATTATTAGAAACTTTAACGCGTGATTTCACCCCCTAAATATGAATTTGGGCACGTATAAAAAAAAACGTGTATCTTATTTTTTAGTTATCTAAAACATACTTCAGAACGAATCAAATCGGAGGCGGACACTTGGGTAGCCCTCTTGTAAGTTATCTACCCCTCGAATACACTACTCTCGGAAATCGTCGGTTTTTTAGCAGTTGCTTAAAGTTCTCTAATTTTTATAATATTTAATTGAACAATTTTTCTCCAAAATAGTACAAAAGCCAATAAAATTCTGCGCAAAAAAAACTCAAATTTCAATGTTTTCAAAAATGTTAATAACTCCGATAATATTTATTATTTTTAAAGCCATTTTAAAGAAAAATCTTCATAGTTTTTGTGTACGCTATTCAGATATTTTTGAAAATATTTTCCTAGTTTCTGCCATAGGCTCAAACTTGTACGGAAAATCTCATAAATTTTACGATTTTTCCGTACAGGTTTGAGCCTATGGCAGAAGCTAGGAAAATAATTTAAAAAATATCTGAACAGCGTACACAAAAACTATGAAGATTTATCTTTAAAATGAGACCAAGGGCTTTTAAAAATAATAAATATTATCGGAGTTATTAACATTTTTGAAAACATCGAAATTTGAGTTTTTTGGCAATATCTTTTTATAAAATACAGATTTTAACTTCCCCTTTGGCTCATTAGACGCATAATTTTATTAGCTTTATACTATTTTGGAGAAAAATTGTTCAAATAAATATTATAAAAATGAGAGAACTTTAAGGAACTGCTAAAAAACAGGTGTACCGACAATTTCCGACGGTAGTGTACTATCCTCGTAACCCAATCCACCAACGATCTAAAAATTGCAGTTAACGTATCGCGTGACGAGTTACTTGTGCGCACCAATCGACATACTTTTCAGTTCACTTCCTATGCGTCTCTATGTACAAAGTTCTTACACGTAAAGTCGGAGATAACCGTTGCGAGGAGTCCGATCGTATAACGTGCCCACGCGACACAGTGAGAACGAAGATAAGGAAATGGCACGGTATGGCACAGCACGGGGTACGCAGTACCTGTTCAGGTACGAAGCAGTACCGAGTTCGCCGTTATTAGACGACGGTAAGGATCCGCTCCGAGAAATTTTCAGCGTGGAGTTCCAAGGGCACCCCAGTGCTCGGCGGTGGGTCATGCATAATGGGGATAAGAGCCAAGATGCGGAGGTACGTGACCTGATGCTGTGTGGTGACCCGCATAGAGATTTGCACCGGGGCTGGTGGACCAGTAGCTGGAAGCCGACTGGAAAAGGCCGCCGGGCACTGAAACGGATACCGAAGCTGCTGGAGGCGGCATCAGGTTGAGCTTGGCGTGTCCATATCCGGACATGAAGAGTTCGCTTTGGTACTTGTAAGCCGCTGGATCCGCGGCGGCTGGTTGCGTCGCTGCAGCCAGTCCTTGGAAATCGAATTTGTACGCGTACCTCTTCCCATGGACTTTCGTCATGATGTTTTTGTCGTAATAGTACCTGAAACAAGCCATCAGGACACAAGATTATCGAAACCGAAAGGCAGAACAGTTCCGCTGTAATGCAATCAGTGAATCTGATTGAAAAATAATAGCCAGACTACGACTGTGATTGAAATTTCTCCATTGCGCCACCCTGGAATTGACCTCGCTATGCTCTTCTTCCGTTAGCGGCGGGAATTAGTGTCTTTATTGCTTTTTGTCGATATTTCTCTTGATATTTTTATGCTAGTCGTTCTGTTAGTATAGTAATGATATTCTTTTATACAATAGCGCGATAGAGATCAAAATTCTGCTTTAAAGGCCAAGTAGATAGAATATACAGAGTGGCGACTTGACCAGGAAACCGGAAAAAACCGGGAAATGACTCGGAACTTTATTGACCGGAAAAAACAGGTAAATGACCGGGAATTTAATTTAAAAACCGAGAGTTTACTTTTGATAGCAGTAAAATTTAAGTTTTTTTTTCTTTTAATAACTACTAGCAAACCAACACACGCGCTACGCACATGATTATTTGTTTTACATGCTTCTTACAACTTCAAGTCATTTAAAAGTCAATCACTCTCTTAATTTGAATCAGCGGAATTTCGCTGATTCAAATATAGAGAGCAGGTTTGAAAAAAAAAACAATGTATGCGAGATTTTAGAGACATTTCGTTACATCACTTTTTTAGAGAGTAATTTCAAGAGATTT
>JAUESH010000020.1:19493412-19527296 GCA_032275165.1 Synergus magnus | reverse complement strand
ATATATGCATTGGGCACAAAGTCGAATGGTGGCGCCAACCACAGGTATGTGCCCGAACTAATCCCTTGCCGCATCTATTTGATAAAACTTAATATTTCCTAATTCCAGGGCTCAGTAATAATAATATAGATTGCTAAATACAAAATAAATATTAAGACTAATTACTAATGCTATAGATTTGCCCAAATAGATAAAAGTGAGCAAAATGACTGCAACCGACATTACCGGTAATTTTTCAAGCGGGACGCATGCGATGTCCACAGCGTTTGGCGGAAACACGTACCCATCATGCATCAGTCGAAGGCAACATGGCGGACACGATTGAAAGTGAGTAAACTTTACCTAAACTTCCAAACAATTAAGTCGTTATAAAGTACTTAAAACCGAAAATCAAGTCTTATTTCAAAAGCGGAGCGTTGCAGCGCATCTGCCCTTTGTTTTCTCTTGGTGATTCGTACAGGGATAAACTCGCAATTACGATTTGAATTTGTCCCTAATAGCAGAGGTTTAAAATTTCAAAAGTGAGCAATGTACGATTCAAGCGGGACGGTGTAGACTTTTGAGAAAGAAATTTCGACTTCAGGAATAATCGTTGCGTTACACAGTCAGATGTCAGCATTCTAAGGCTTCTCAAATTTCAAGCTCTCCCTCGCATTTTTCGTAAGCCCCACAAAGTGCGTCAAGTATTTCTAGTAACTTGGTCATAGTTTGGTTATGTTGTGCTAGAACTCTGGACGCAAATACGTACGTTTTCTCTGACAATTATTTACCTATCATTTCTTGACGTTCGAGTTTAAACATCACATCAGTCCCAGTTCCAAATGGATTGTACGTATTCATCTAATTCTGTTTACAATATTCAATCGCACGTGTACTCCCACAGGTGAAAAAATGTCAGTTTACAAATCCAAAGATTCTTTAGCGTTTGATAACAACTGAAAGCCGATTAGAAAGTTTTCGACGCGAATTGAATTTTTGTGCATTTATGGATGGTCGTTTTTTTGTCCCAGGATGAAAAATCTGAGATTATTTGAAGTAGAATTTAGTGCTTTTGGAGTGGAGTTAATTCTGTTTGTTTTTTACAGATGAATCTGCAGAGACTTTGCTCTCCATTAAAAATGGAGGTTACCCGACCGTGGATCAGATTAAAACCGAGATTATGGATGATTCCATGGATATAGAAGAGCACCAGATATCAACAAATTCTCTGGACTCGTGTATGGAAACGGACGACAATGAACCGATGCCAGAACTTGGACCAGCGGCTTTGGGCCTCCAGAGGGTTGGCACACAACCTCCTCGAAAATCTAAACCTGCAACACAGCCCATTCAAATTCTAAATCGCAGGGGAATGCCAGCTCGGATAAGAAAGAAGAATAAACTTTTTTATGATGATATAATGGTTAATCATCCTCATCATAGGCAAGTTATCTTGTTTTTTTTAATGTTTAGATATAATTTAAGATAGTTTGAAGGCAGATAGTGTTTCTATTTCTTGTTGATATGTATATTAAAGTAGACCTTTTCTCTTTCAGAATAAAGAAAGAACCAGGAAGTGTGGAAATGAAACCATCTCCCAAGAAATGTTCACGTCCTTCACCAGCAAAGAAATTTCTGAAACTGAATGATACTAAGAAAATCAGTCCCTCCAATAAAGAGACGTCTTTCCAGTCTCCGATGAAAGAGGAAAGGGTGCCGAATAAGCCGATGTCGATGATACAACATTCCTCACCTGATGGACATATTGGTCAAAAAATTGGAATGAGGCTCAGGAATTTATTGAAGTTGCCAAAAGCCCACAAATGGGTCTGTTACGAGTGGTTTTACAGCAATATTGATAAGTACGTATTCTAAATTACATATTACAATTTGAACCAATAATATAAATATTAATACTTCTTTATATTAATCTTCTTTACTTATTTTCTGACTCTAGAACACTTTTCGACGGCGACAACGATTTTATGATATGTCTGAAGGAGTCCTTCCCTCAATTAAAAACGCGGAAGTTGACTCGCGTCGAATGGTGCAAAATCAGAAGAATGATGGGAAAGCCCAGGCGATGTTCTCAATCCTTTTTCGAGGAAGAAAGACGCGAACTGGAGAGGAAAAGACAGAAAATTCGCCTGCTTCAGCAAAGAAAATGCTCAGACATTCAAATGTTCAAAGATCTCCCTCCTGAAGTTCCTCTACAACTCGTTATTGGGACAAAAGTTACTGCTAGACTAAGAAAACCTCAAGATGGTTTGTTCACAGGAAGTATAGATGCCGTGGATACGAGCAACAACACTTACAGAATCACCTTTGAAAGAGCTGGACTTGGCACTCACAGTGTTCCCGATTATGAAGTTCTGGTAAGCTTTTATTTATTATTGCTTTCGGAATTAATTTCTTCTAAATTGACTTTTAAATTTCATTTGTAGATTCCGAATCCAAGTTAACTAACCAGTTCCTTTTTTTAGTCGAATGAAGCTCCAGATACGATGACCGTCGCATCCTTTGCACGTAAATTCAGACCGAGTCATGTACAATACGTACCTTCACCTCCTTACATGATGAAATTGAACTCGCCTCGTTTGACCAGCGATCCTTTAATATCAAACGCCTTGATTCCCAAGAAGTCTCACATGGGTGGCACAATGAACGGCTACCCTGTAAAATTGCTCGAGAGTATGGTTAGACTAAATAAAATATTGTCCGATAAAAAAATCAAGGTTCAGAAGTTGAAGGCAATGAACACGGATTGCGAGATGAGGAGATCTCTTGGAGAACCTCTGCCTGTCGATTTCGAAAGGAAATATGCAGGGTAAATATTCAACCACTTTCAAATGAAAACATAATATTATTTCCAGAAGTAATTAGGATTACTTATTGATTTTTATAACGTTTTTTTTTTTTTTTGCAGAATCGTAGTCGAATTGGAGAGAATGAACCTGGCACTTCAAGAGTTCTTGAACGAGGTTCAGGATATGTGCCTCGATATGGCTCCAGAACCTAGTGTTGCAGCAATGCTAGCACCTTCTCATCTGAGAGAAAAGTGCAGACAAGAAGCTTCCGACATGGTAGCAAAAAATAATATGATGAACGACAAGGAGCCAAATAAAATGACCCAGTTGGTGACTGACCTAACTGCCTTGATTCTTCAAGTTAAGGTAAGACTTAGATCAAGCTATTTATTTTTTACCCAAAATACTCTTCAAAATTTTATTTATTGTTCATTACCTTTTTAAACTAACATCAAATTTCGCTTGCAGTGTCTTTCCGATTCAGACAAAAATGCCTATGAGTTACAAGTTCTCCAGGGCACAATGGAGCAAATAAAATCAAAATTGGCTCCCCAGAACCTGCAAGTTTTCCAGAATTGCGTGGAAGTCCATATGCAACACATTCAATTAGGATTGGGACAGCTCGGTGCTTTAACTCCTTTCATGACTCAGAAAACTTAGCACTGAAGACCTTTCTTAACGAAACGCTATTCTAATCTATTGAAGCATCAATCGGTAAAAAATAATCCAGATTTATATTTCAAATTAAAATTAAAATCGATTGAAGCTTTATGTTCAAGGAAAGGTATCGAAGTACGCAAACCCGGCATCAGGAGAAAATGCCGTTTTACGTATTTAATACTAATGTCCGTGTAAAGATATCTGCATCGTATAGTTATAATGTTTATATCATTTTAAGTCTTATGGTACATACTATTTTGATTATGTATATAAGACTAACAATAAGATAGTTTGCAGAGATATTCAGATGACGAATCACTTTCAAGATACATGCTATCACATTTTTGTTGTCTATCATTCAGAGGACAATTGCACAGATTTATATTATCAATGTGTAATAATAGTAGAAAAAACAATCAGCTGACAATATGTACAGTTTATTTTCTTTTTATAGACCTCCATGGATAAATAAATATTACAGAAATTTACTGTTTTACACACCCTTATATTAACGATAATTCAGGTGATGTAAATGTTGTCAGAAAGCTTGAAGGGGAATTTCTATTATTCCGAAGATGTCAAATCAAAATTTTGTCATCGACAAATTTTCACTACGAAGGGAAAGCGTTTATAATTTTTTGATGTTACATGTCACAATAATTTTTCTAAAGTCATTGTTTATAACTTTTGTTAGAGAATAAAGTTATGAACTCATCACAATAATATTGTTGTGTTCCAGAATTCTCAATAAATTACAAGTCTTTACTTTAGTAGTGATTTATTGTATGTGCCTTATTATTTACAAGACTTGTATTCGAAATTGCGTTTTTTTATGGACAGCAATTGACAGTGGAAATAACACTTTCCATGCACATCATACATAAACTTTCATTTTCAAGTTTTTAAATGAAAGCTTTTCTATTTTACTAACAGATAAAAAAATATGATTTACTTAATAACAACGAAGAATTGCCTTTTGCTATTGAGTAAAATACAGTTCGTGTTGCATACCAACTTTGTGCCTAGAAAACAACATTGCAAATAAGAGTGGACAACTGCGAAATTATTACAAATTTTAATTTGTCTTGTAAAAACATTCAGTTCCAACTGTTAAAAGCTTAAACGGTATAAATAAATAATATGTAAATGAAAAGATTTTTTATTTTTAAAAGTGTGAAATAAGAATTTCTCTAAACACCTATGAAGATGCAAAAACCATAATTGAAAAATAATTGCAAATTGAAGAAATAATTTGTTTACAGTTGTCCACTTTAGTTGTAAATAATTATACAACAACAAACAAAATATACATAATTAATACATCGCTTGCAAATAGCTTTTGAAGATTTCTATCTATTGAAGTTTTATAAGAAAAAGTACAGTATAAGATTACGTTTTTGTTATAATCGTACCTACAAAGTAAAAACCTTGATGATTCCATTTATTAATACTATACGTTTCGAAACTGATGCGTAAAAAAAAACTAAATTACATATTTTTCACAGACTTGACCCCCGGACAAATAAATTTGTATCTCGTAAATTTTCAAATATTCTTTGAAACGAAAAAGAACTTTTGCAAAAGTATAACAAATTCTGTATCGGAAGATTTGTTACCTATAAAGCAATTTTTTCGAGATACAATTAAATGTTTTGATGTTTAATAGCTTAATGTATATCACTCACAAGTCACATTCATCGATTTATACATCAAGAAAGTTTTTAGCTTCATGGTATGAAGTAAATTGTATTTGAAAGTTCACCTTAGATCTGTGCAAATACCGCAAAGATGTATGAAACTCTTGAATTAAAAAAAAATGGCACAATTCGGCGATAGCGATTTTTAAAATATTACTATACACTCATAGCAGAGTTTTAAAATTTGAAAATTTTTACGAAGAATTATTAGAAAAAATTGTGCCATTTTTAGTCATTT
Source organism: Synergus magnus (assembly GCA_032275165.1). Taxonomy (NCBI): domain Eukaryota; kingdom Metazoa; phylum Arthropoda; class Insecta; order Hymenoptera; family Cynipidae; genus Synergus; species Synergus magnus. The sequence continues at coordinate 19,521,915 of JAUESH010000020.1, read as the reverse complement.
CGTATTCCAGTTTTAGATTCGATATTTGCGCAATCAAATTTGGATTACAAAGAGGGTTTGATTACATTGCAAACACCACAGTGAATGTCGTCAATTTCTACTTTTTATTCTTTTCCAGTGCTTCCATCAAAGTATCCGCATCTTCCGAAGTTTTCACCCTGAGTAAAACTGATGTTGGTGGAGGTTCTGATTCTGGGGTTGGTAAGCAAATCATCATCACAGTGTTTTTGTTCATTCGTTTCAAAGGAATACTCTCGCTGAGAAGCGTATTCAAGAGAATATTTCCCAGGGAATTGACGGCTCGGACTATTAATTGCATCTTCTCGTTTGGGGTTGGTTTCAAAAATAGAGTACCAACTCCCCGGTCACCGTAATTTCCATCCTTTTTAATGAAAACTTTGCACCTGGAAATTTAAACAGTATAGCAAATTTCTAAATGCAATAAATAACTCAAAAGAGTTTAAATTTGAATGTTTTCAAGTTCAGAAGCAGTTAAAGTAAAAATATATTGAAAAATAAAAATCATTTTTATTTAGCTGTTTACCGTTGCTCGAAAATTGATCCTTCCTCTGTAACTGGCTTGAAATCTGGTTTGGGTGGCTCTTCGTCCTCATCTTTTTCTTCCGATGCTGGTTTTTCATCTTTGTCTTCGGGCTTTGAAACTTGCGTTCCAAACGTAAACGGCTTGGCACTGAAACAATAGATGTCAAATTTATAATTCTACATTCTCATTTCTCATTATATTAAAATATTCTAGAAATATGTACCTTCCAAAACTAAATCCAGCGCTCACTGGAGTAGTAGATGAACTTTGACCGAAACTAAATGTAGCTGATGGGAAGGAAGCTGAAGACGCTGGTTTTGCATCGGTTTTGGATTTATCGACCTGATTTTCGTCGTTAGTAGGCTTATTCAAAAACGGATTCTTTTCTTGAGAAACACCGCCAAATATGGGCTTATTTTCCGTTTTCGTTTCGGCACCAAAGATGGACTTGGTATTACTCGTGTTTCCAAAAATGGATTTTTCCGGTTTCCAAGTACTGGAAGTTCCCACACTAGCATTTCCAAAAATAGAGTTTTCCACCTTCTTCTCAGAGCTCACAGGAGCTTCTTTAATATTTTCGAAGTTAGGTTTCTTCTCACTAGTTTCTTCCTTACTCGATTCCTTTTTTACTTCCTGTCCATGTTTCATTTCTATTTGTTGCAGATGCTTTTCATAGTCACGGAATATGGGTGTGAGAATACAAAAAGGATTTTTGTCGACGTGTTTCTTAATCCACTGAGTGACACCTTCGTTCAGACCTTTGAGTTTTGCATAGTACTCCGAAGACTTTTCATCTACGGTTTCAGAATTTTCCTTGGGATCGACTTTTGATGTAGATTGTTTGGCAGGCGTCTTGGATGTCGTGCCCAGTCCATTTTCAGGGATTGTCGTAGAACCATTAATTGTGGTGGTGTTTGTCAAAATTGGGTTACTATTTGCTTGAGTAGTTTTAGGGTTTGAACAGGCTAAGAAACTAAACGGTGTCGCAGCTGTTGTTGTCGATGTTGTTTTAAATCCTGCGAAGGAACCGAATGCACTTTTTGGCGCGCCCTAGAATAATGTAAAACGAGTTAATTATCTTTATGTACAATCATTGCTAGGTCACAATTGTAATTTTAAATGTTTCGAAATGAAATGACTATGAAATATTAATAACGTACCTCACTGCTGTTTTGTAACCGACGTTTTGCCGTTTTCACTACTCTCTTTTGAAGAATCTCCTCTGGCGCTTTTGTGAATGTTCCAGCTTCTTCCGACTCATCATCATCATTCCAATTATCGTGATTCAAATCAGTGTTCGCCGACCGTTTAAAAGCCATGCTTGGACCATAAAACTGTAAAAAATAAGTGAATTATTCTTTCAAAATCTAAACTGGGAGCCGCATGTACTTGAATTTGGAGGTTACGTTATACGATTCTATTTTCCTTCTCTGAGCTTTTAATCAATTATCTCTCTTATCAAAATATCTTGACACAATCTCACATCAGTATATGCAACATGTCAGAGGTTAGTGAACAATAAATAAGGAAGATAAACTACTTTAATTAAATAGTTGTTTTCAGTAACCTTCAAAATCAGTTTCAACTTCAAGATTGCTTTGTACAGTATAGATAAAACTAAAACTTGAAACTTACTTGGGAGAAAAAATTAAGCTCGTTGATCTTGAGCTAATATATTTTATAAACTTTTACAAAATGTAAAAACTGAACAAGTTTTTATAAGAAATATACACGAAGTACCTAAAATCAGTTCACGGTAGAGGCAGAATGGACTGAGCAGACAGGATTTTGGAGTAGAATGCGCATGCGCAATAGAAATATTGGTCATATTCCATTATGTATTCCAGTTTTAATTTTAGTTATTTAGTTTACGGAGATTTCGTTAGAGTAAAAAAGTATTAATAATTATCAGGAGTTGTGCAATTTTTTACTAATTTAATATTTGAAAAGGTCTAATTTTAAAAAGGGGTTAACAAATACTCTTCAAATATTATAAACATGATTAAGGACATGTGATACTTTACCATAAGAGCAATTTATTTTCCGCAACTTTACGCTTGCAATAATAAATATTTTTTGCTAAAACTAGGCCATTTACCTCCGCCTGAATGAAACGGAGGTAAATGGACTAGTTTTAGCAAAAAATATTTATTATTGTGAGCGTGAAGTTACGGAAAATAAATTTGCTCTTATGGTAAAGTATCACATGCCCTTAAAGACTTAAATTCAAAATTCCCGCCTAAAGTTTCGATGATTGTTGTTATTCCTCGACTAATCGATCGAATCAATCTTTGGAGGTTAGTTAGAGAATTGTTTATTTTTGCAGAAAATAAAAAAGACCCTTCTTAGACGTGGTCTAACAATCTGCAATTCGATCTTCATCTCATTAATCAACATATCTCTTAAATTTTTAAGTAGTTATAAAAAAGATGTTATTTATTTATGAGGAGTTTAATTTGAAACATTTTAAAAAGAAGAAAAGAAGATCCTCGAAAATAGTTCGACATGCAGCCTCCAGAATCGTGAGAATCGCGATCACAGGCACCCCTGCGCGCTTTATTATTGGGAAAACATCTGCCTAGGAAAATCTCTTTTTAATGTCAGCAAAAGTATTCACATTGAAGTCTGAGCGCGGTTATGAAAATGCATTGGGAAATTCTTTTTTAACCTAAAAGCAATGTGTTGAGAGTGTGTTGCTCGAGTTTCTTTCGAATTTGAGGGAAAAAATTAATTTCTCGAAATTGAGTGGGGGAGGTTCAGGGAGTTTCGTGGAACTTGGCACATCCGTGTGATGGTTCACAACTTGGCCTTCCCCTAGTGTTGGTTGGTGTTGGTGTCAATTGTCGTTGTGTGCATCTTCTAAGCGGTGTTTGCTGGGGCAAGTGTCGCGAGTGGTTGGGAGTTGCGAGTTTTGTTTGTGCTGGCATGTGCTGGTGCGCGCAGTGTGTATAGTGATAAAACGTCTTTTCGGGACCGTGCGGCTCTTCATTCCGTTTTACGAAATACCAAATTTGAGCTGGAAGGAAAAAAGAAACAACGCGGGAAACAGAATCTCACTGTCCGCAGAATTATGGAGATATCGAAGGCGCTGCAGGAGGAGATACTGTCGGTGCAAAATAAGCTGAAAAACGCCATACGCGATCATCAGGTGAGTGCCTAATATACTAACTAAATGTAATTTTCAATTTTGGTTTCATTCTCAAGAAATTTTTTTTTTTTCGACAAATGAAGATTTGAGGAAAATGTCATCTTTGTGTCATGAGATCACGTACGCGTCTCTATATAAAATATTAAGAATTACGAGAGTGAGATATAGTTTCTTTATTTCAGTTTTGGGAACTGAGAGTGTAAAACATTGCGGTTGAGTATTTTAGGGGTTTAGGAGTTTCAGGATAGATTAGAGGGAGAGAGAAAGTTGTAATTTATTGATAAGGGTGATAATAGAACATTGGAGAGTGATGCAGGGTACTTGATGAAATCAGTGTTGCCAGGTTCAAAAAGTTAAAATTTGAAGTTTGATTGATTACTTAGTTGAAAATAGGGATCCCGGAGTCGACTCCGATTCTTTGAAGGAATCGATTCTCAGCGCTCGATTCCTTCGAAGAATCGGAGTCGACTCCGGAACCCTAGTTGAAAATATTTGATTTACAATAAACTGGGAGTTTGATTTCTTTACTCGGAAAAGTTTAGATTAGACGGGTTAATTGGAACTATTTGATTAAGAGTTTAAATTCTGAGAGCAAATTTTTTCAAGAATTTTTGCTTTCGAAAGTCTAATGCGATTTTATTCTGGTTTTGGGTCGACGATACTAACTTGGGGAGACGGGTTGTATAGGTAGTTGCAAACTTTTCAAGGCAGGTCAGTTTAGAAAGCTTTAGGAAATTACCTAAATCCTAAGTGTTTAGAATTAGGATCCAGGTGCAGATCCAGGTATGTCGTTAGATCGTATTTCCGAGTATTTCCTATGGTGAAAATGCTAAATGTTACTTTTAGATTTGTTTATAATTTGTTGTGCATTTTTTTCTTATTTTAATTTTACTTTTTCCACATTTGTTGCAGGTGAAAATAATTATATACCCTTAATTTCTTAAAGCTTTCAAATCAGTAATTTAAAATAAAAGCTATAGAAATTTGAGTGGCCATCCTTTTCTCATTGTCAGTTTGGTAGATAAAAAATGGTTCTCGATCCTTCAATATATTTTATCCATGTCGAGCATTATTGATTGATGGTGAGAATATGAAGACAATTATAGGCGTCAACTTTTCTGCTAGTAATTGAGTAAAAAAGAAAATTCTGTGTATTAGGAAATTTCGTTAACATTCTTCGCGTGGGAGAATGGTTTGCAAAAAAAGCATCGCTGATACGACAAAGTTTACGCGCACATGCTCTAAGTTGTAAATATCTTTTCATTAGCGTTGCCACGTAAAAAGAAGTCAAACCAGACATTTCGATTGAAAATTCGGATTGAATCCAACTTTTTCAATTAAATTTCTGTAAGTTTTTATTTTTATTTCACGAAATTTTTTATTGACGTTTGATTGGCAACCAAGAGCTTTTATTTTTCCACTAAATAATTATTTCGCTAGACATTTTTTGTTCTAAAAGATATTTTTATATACTGGGAAACTAATTATCTGGGATAAACAAGTTCTGATCAGTATTATATCAGTTGTGAATTTACGAGAGTACCTACTTCAGAATTCCCTCTTATGAGCAAATTTTCAACTAGTTTCTATTGTCGAGTGCATACATAATTTAACAGAGTAACGCTGTAGGAATCATTAGTTTACTGGAATTGTGCTGGTAGTTCATGATTCAAACTAGGAGGATTGTCTTCCTCGTGACAAAGGGATGATTGGAGTTCCTTCAAAACAGAAATCAATAGTTCCACCGGAAATGTAGGAATCTGATGTTTAAAAAGTTCAACGCCCTTTTTATCGAACAATAAACAGCTTTTTTTTTATCTTTTCAGATTGTAAACACTAATTTAAGGGATACTTGAATAATAAATTAATTTTTCAAGTGGCAGCCAGAAGAATTTATTTACAAGGTTCTATCATAATACAAATTTTAAGAGAATTTTGACATTTTTTCTCTAGGGAAAGTGAAATATAAAAATGGTGGGTTTATGAAATTTTTGTTTATTAGGAAATAAAGTGCAAAGTTAGGGAGGTTACGTGACTGTGCGCATGATGACATTGTGAACCACTTTCAACGCGAAACTCGTAATCTGTTTAAGAAACTTTACGGGCGAATATCGTTATATCCTTGCAATAGGGTTCTATGCGAGATTTTTTTACTCTTGAAAGCAAAAATTAGTTCCTAACATTCAAATGAAGTATCAAATCCTAAATTAGATTTTATTTTACGGATTTAAATAACCAATCTAATTGACGTTATATTTCTCATTGCAGATCTGTGTGGAAAAACTGAATGATGATCCAAATGTAAGTACATTTTACCTAAAAATCAAATATTATTAGTGGTATTTTGTAACTATATATTTTTACTTTTACTTTCTAGAACTCGACTATATTGGATCAAATTAAGCAAATCCAATTACACATTGTTTCCCTGGGGAGGCGACAGGTGAGACTTTCATTTAGATTAATTTCGTTCTCACTTAGAAGAATTAAGAATATCAGTTTATTTTGAAATTTTCATTCGAGATTAACTACGAAAAGGCTTGGCGTATTTATCGAGATAAGTGAGGAGATACTAGTGGCTTTTTCGCCGTTATTTTTAGCCTTTTCCCTGCAATGAACTTACAGTTGTCTTAGCTTGGATAATAATGAAACTACATAGATATAGATTAAATGACGATAATGCTGATTTAATGTCGTCTGCAGAGGAAATGACAGTGTTATAATCACGGTTATAACTCAATTCTGGGGTATCCGCGTACCATTGCAGTATAACAAGGTCAAGCACGCGTTGCATTGTTTCGATAATTCAGAAAACTTCAGTGCCGACTTTGTAGTTTGGTTTAGTTTGGATCAGTTTGGATATCTATATATGCGGCAGCATGTCGTTATAAATAAATTACGATTCCCTCTTGCTGAGGAACAAGTTCGTTTAACTCCCACTTTTGATTTCTGGCTTTTCTTCATCTTTTTTAAGCTTGTCGCATTTATTAAATCCTTAACTGCAGCGTGACGCTTGTCGCAAGACATTGATCGAAACGAACTTGCAAGAGGAGCTCTATTTCTTTCGGTAATAGATTATTTCCTTGGGCTTCTCAATCGAAAATCGATTTCAAAGCTTGCATTTATTATTTTACTCTTCAAGATACAAATTCGAAAATTTATCTAAAGATCTAAATTTAAAAATAGAAATATATTTCACTCAGAGATATTTTGTCCCTAAAAAACAATTTATTGGAAAAAATTAAATAAGACAAAATTGTACAACTAAATTTTAAAAGATGCAGTCATTTTTAAAGTTTTGTTTAGCTTTTATGAAATTGAATAGTGTTATGAAAAAGTAATTTAGATGAGAGCTTATCGTTTAAAACAATGCGTTTTTATTACCTGTGGATTTCTTCTGAAAATTCGAAGAATCATGTACATACTATTATAGAAATATCCGAAATATCTAACATTTACGTTAGATATTCAAAATCGATAAGTTGTGATTTCATATAACTTATTGTGTGACTGTAAAAATTGTAAAATTTATTTTTGAAAGTCTTTATAATTTAGAGAAAGTATCAATTTTATTCCTCTTTTAGTTTCAATACTATAAGGATAATTGTTTGCTTTTGTTTTTCTGCAACAAAGTTAAATCGAGTTCTGTTTTTTATCCGGTAAATAATACTAATCTTAACAGTGGAGGAAACTTTGTTAGTTTGTTATGTCGAAAAGTTCTGAATAACATCGATACCCAACAAGTTAGTTTCACTGCGGTTCAGTGATTCTCAACTTATAAAAGTAGACTTCTCTCTCAGCTTCATGAAGATTCAATCTGTAAAGAATTATTATTCTTTTATGACTTTTACTTGTTGCATTTGTGGTCATAAACTCATACACAATTTATATTTTATTTTCTATCTATTTGTCGCAGTTATTTACTTGAATTACCTTATATTTCTTAATATATCAATTCAATTATAAACTGTAAATAGAACTTAACTGAATTTTCTTTTTTGAGTTGAATTTACAGTTTAAGTAAAATGTTCTTCTAAGACTTTGTCATATGGCCTTCTTTCAGTATAAGGGTTTATTTTCTTGATTTCCGAACTGGGATCGATAAGCTTTAATAATATAGATACATTTAGTAACATGCGAGGGGTGGGGGGAGGTAATAGACTTAGTGATGATGGTTGGTCCTGGTTGGTCGATGCTTTTGGATTATATTTTCTACTACAATCTGTGTACATTCTGCCGAGTCAATAAAATTATTAACTAAAATGTGTATAATTAAATTCGAGGAATGAAGAATAATTTTAATAATCTTTTTTAAGAATTTAAGGGCTCAAACTTGTTCACTGAAGATCAATTATTGGTTTTAATTGATTTTTTTATTAAGGCCAATAATCTGAATAAAATTGTTTTTAATTATTTGATGACAATGGAGAAGAACGTAATACAAATTACGTAATTGACGTTAGCGTGGGGGAGATACATTCCTTCTGATGATGTAGCCTCACATTTTAGCTAATGCTCGGAGAATCAGACTATATTATCTTTATCAAATGAATTCATGGATCCTCTCTGCTGAACATTGCAGTATTAAATATTATTAGAATTTTAATAATTATTAGGTGTATTTTTGAATGTACAGAGAAAATGGAGTAATTTATTTTCCATTTCAGTTTTTCCAATTTCCTGTGAAACAATTTAATTTGCATTTGAAGAGAATTTAAAATATATTTCTATTTCGCTTTTGCAAACTTTTTAAATTATGAAATATCAAACTATAATGTTGAAATATTGTGAAATTAAGGGGGTGTTGGATTCAAGTTTTAATCACAAAATTCCATTTCCTTATTTTACTCAAGAAATATTAGAATTAAATATATTTTCCCTCTATAACCATAATTCTATTTAAAAAGTGAGTACCAGTACAGAGAGAAAAAATATTTAATTACAATATTTGTTAAGTAAAATGAACAATTCGAATTTTGAGACGAGAATTTGGATCAAACACCGTTAAAAATATTTGTATTCCTCGGATAAAAATTCAATATTTATCTAGATTAATGAGATTGATCCTGGAAAATCTGAAAGCTTACGAATGCTCTCGACTTTTAAACTAGTAGCAATCCTAACAAACATTTACATTTTTAAATTTGCGGAGGGAAAATGGACTTTGGATACAAGTTTTTCTTTAGTTTTTCAGGTTCCGGTTTTCTGAGAAGTTATAGCGGAAGAAGCCAATGGCCAGATAGTTTTGGTCTTGAGGACCAAACATTAAATTGCATGCGAGAGTCAGCTTATTGATCTTAGCGTTCCCGAGTTCGTTCCCCAACATTAAAGCATTTCCGAGATCTCCCGAGGTTCCAACTCGTTCCAAGACTTTAAAACCCGCGCCATTGAATTTAATTTGAAATACGCTTGCGCGAATTAAAATCAACCACAGACAACGCTTAATGAAAGAGAAAGGACAAAAAACATTGTAATCAATATTGTAATTTTATTCAAAGCACGCAAAGACAATTTTCAATTCAGGGTCAGAAACTAGAATAAAAGATATAAAAGTGCAAATTAAATTTATCTTGCTGATCAAGGCGTCTAGTCGAGAAGTCAGGAAAATCATTTAAATCTAAAGAAAATGGATTGATCTTAGAAATTATAAAAAATTCGAAGAATTTTGATTAAAATCTCTTAACGAGTTATTTTTGTTACAAAGTCTTCAAGTCTTTATATTTCAAATTGGTTTCATTTTAATTAAAGCATTCAAAATTGAGATAGCTTGAACTGGAATTTATTAAACTAAAATTTTTCACTTGTTAAATTTTAGTTTCATATTTTCACCCAATATGATAGAGTTAATAGTTATTCAAACAGCTTAGTTTATTCTCCGAATAATTTCTAAATTGAAAATTATACAGTTAACATTTCATAAAGCTCTTATTAGATTTTCATGCTCGGCTCCCTCTATTCGCTTCCTTTATGCATCGCAGATTATGAAGGGGTGACTACTTTGCGTTTCCGGGAGTTGAATCACTGATATTCGACTTTATGTTTTTTCTCAGAAAGTAATTTTCGCATTAAAGAGAATTATTTTCCCTTGATATAATGATCGTTTTTCACAGACCGTAACATCGCCGAGAATTTAATTAGCAAAGAATTAGCAAGGAAAAGTTTTGGTTTAATTAAGTTCGGGAATTGGAGAGGAATGTAAAACATTTATTATTCACAAAGGAACAGGTTTTCAGAGAAAAGTTACTACAATTTCATTTTGAAATGACTGTAATGTTGAATTAGAAATGTATTTCATTTCGAGAGGAATTTCACATTTATTATTCACAAAAGGACATTATTTGATTGTTGGAAAAGCCAGCTTTAAACGCGCAATTTAATCAATTGAAATACCTTATTTTATTTATTTGCATATATATTTTTGGACTTAGTAATACAAATAGAAACGTATTTTGTCTATTTTTCTTGCTATATTGAGAATAGGGAAGAGGCTAAAAGAGAAATCTAAAGTAGCTTTGAAAACTTTTCCGATTCGCTTGGGCGCAAGCTTATCATAAAGTAACGAAATGGTGCTCGAGCCAAATCTTCTTGAATCGTTTTGTACATCGATTTCGAAATAACCAATGCCGAGGGAAAATATATGATATCTTTATTTTTCCGGAATTTTCTCTGATGGTATTTTTATTTCTAAGAGAGTTATAAACCAAATAAACAAATGATATCTCCAATTTTAAAATCTAAACTTGAATTCACGCTAAATTGAGGAAAGATTTCTCTAGTTTTTAAATAAAATTTTCATCGTAGAAAGTTCCTTAATTAAAAATTTCTGATTATTTCTAACAAAATGGTTTACCTCTCTCAATAAAAATTTTAAATTAGATTAAAATACTTTTTTTGTGGATCTGCATCCATCGTTTCTTGGGTGTATCTTTTTCTCTGGAACGCGAGTCCCGCGGACTAGCCGAATAGAGAAAGGGGAATCAGAGATGAATGGAGGTGGAAAGAGTGAGAGAGAAAAAGGAGTGAGTCCGGGAGAAGAGGAGGTTCAATCAATAAAATATCCCGCGGAAACGTTTTCAGCTCTTGAAAATTGCTGTATTTCCTTCTATAACAAATCTTCCTCTCCTTTTCTAGAACTCACAATCCTCAAAAACTTCATAATTCTAATAAATAAATTCGATTCCTACTTGACCAAATAGACTTTGAACTTTCCCATCTCCACCTTCGTCAATCTATTAAATAAAGTTTTTAAAGTAGGGTATTAGATCCTTTTAAATCTCGATGCCTTATTTCCTCCTGACTTTTTCACGCTCATTTAAAAAGAAAACTTTTCAATCACAAGTTTCGCTTCTACAAACTTTTAACAACCTTGGAAGTTCAGTATTTTCAAGAGACTCTGCGTTATCCGCAATTATCGAATTTTCCTCTGATTTTCTAATTTTACCTAAAAGAAATCAATCTATTCAGAGGTGTGATAAACTCTCTCGAACTCAGAAAACTCATTGAAAAATTACGAAAATTATATTCTACACAGAAAAAGTCCTGTGGAGAAAAAAGTAGTTTGGAATCAAATCCATAGAAAGTAAAGCTGTAAAAGTAAGCGAATATGATGTACCCTGTTCTCATTACGTCAGTTTTGGGACTCGGCAGCCTCCGGGATTACGAAGAAAGTTTTGTAATGTTCTGATGAGTGAAATAGTTTCTAATTTTTGTACGCAGAAGCAAGTTGTTCAACGTCTGCGCAAAGAGGTCGAGACGTTGAAGGCGGAGAATGTGAACGGGGCGAAAGTTTCTGTAGCATCGCTCCTGGGACTCAATAACAATAACCATATCACCATCAACAATGAGGTAAAGAGAGAAAATTCAGATTCAAAGGATCTCAAGAATATCAATGGTTTGGACACGAGACTCAAAAAGGAAGATTACGAGGAAGAGATTAGAAACGATGTCTCTCCTCCAGAAAATGATTGCTCAAAGTAATAAACAATAAATAATTGAATTATGTATTCTATTTAAAAATACTAGAAAACATAGTCTTATAATCATCCTTATTTTCCAGCCCAGCGCTTTCCAATTCTGCAGAGTCACTTCCCTACGAGGACGACATTATTAAAGTTACACAGGACGAAATTTTGAACGAGAAACAAGATTTAGAGGATGTATCCAGTGCAGTCAGTTTAGAATCTTCGAGGCAAATTTCCTTCCTGGGACATCTCGGCCTCATTACCACCACAAAATGTGTGGAACTTCGAAGTAGGAAGAAGGAAAGGAAGCGCAGAAGCACTGCGAATCCACAATTTGTATACTCCAACTGGGAGCTGCCGACGGTAATGAATGTGACGAAGCTTTGTACAGAAATAATTGCTCTCGAGTAGTGCGTAAAAGCCTTTCCAGTTTGGATAGTTGGAATTTACGAGCTTCCAAATTGGAAAGGCAACTCAAATCTTATAAACTATTCACAAAAGTATTTAATTATTGAATTGTAAGGTAACTAGAGCAATGGTCTATTTCAGAAACGAAAGAGGTACTCCTATCTACAGTCTGCAGGAAACGCTCCTCAAACTCGACAGAGCACTGCTAGGTCGAGTGGACCCTCACCTCCACCTGGAAAGATATTAGCCAATAAGTCAGTACCACCGTCCACGAAAAAGGTACCGAAATCGATCATTTCGACACAGAAATCTACAACAAGGCCGAACATTTTAAGGAACGCAGCTGAGAAACAAGCCCTTAAAAGTGGATCCGAGAATGGAGCTAGTCAAGTTCAAAGTTCGAAATCTGTTGGAAGTAAAGTCGTTCACATTCCGGGATTACCCGCAAGTCTCACGATTGAGAGAATCGAAAGCGACACGGCTGTTTGCATCAACTGCAGGAATCCAGGTGAGATTTGAGATACACCAAAATTTTCGGAAACAATATAGCTCCACAAAATGTATTCTAATATCTTTTTTTATTATTCTCGCAGGAACATTGACAATTTGTCAGCAGTGTTCGTCAAAGTATCACGTATCGTGTCACTCAGTTTCCCCTCCGCCTCCGAAAATCTGTCCGAAGTGTGCCCTCGATAACCAGGACAATGGAGGAGTCGTTTTTGGACTCGTCAAGAAGGAGAATGAACTCGGTAATTTATTCACATCTCGTGGAAATTTTCGGCCTAGAATAGTTGTTTTTTGAATGAGCGATTGATGAAAAAGTTCTTTAAAAACTTCAGTTTGCATCTTGGATTGTAAAACGTTAATTCGAGAAGTAGTTAGTTGAAAGTAAAAGTACATTTGGCTGAAAAGTCAGGCATGAGAGAGAACTTTTTCGGTCTATTGCGCGTGGAAAAGCAACGTAATGAACGCGAAATGTCTTACAGAGGAAAAAGAGAGAGAAAGATATGAGCTGCGCGAGCGAAACTCGGATCTGAGATTGCAGGTTTATGAATTGGAAAAACGCTCTCAACTACTCAACCAGTCTCTTCAGGTTCGTCCTGCGACCTGCGTAGAAATGAAACAGTTTTTTTTAATTTTATTTGGAATGCCGATGTTTCTTTTCTTTCTAGAAATAATCAACTGTCTCCGTGCTTAAGTTTTTTGTTTCACGTAAAAACCTGCAAGATCCACGCTTTTGCTTTCGTTCGTTCGGTAAATTTTCAGATTTATTTTCCTATTGTATCTTATCCTCTACTAGGATATCTGTCACTTCTTTAAACTTAACTCAAACTCATTTCACTCAATAAAAAATATTCCTATACAAAAGACTGAAAAAATGAGACGAGTTAAGTTCGATATCTGAATTTCAACCTCAATTTTAAGTTTCTTTTACTCTTGATTTATTTTTCTTATGGTAGAAAGTGTTTCCTTCTTGATGGAATTTTCAATTTATGTATATTCTACAACCGAAATATTTTAGATTATTTCAAGTCCTGTGGGATACACGAGTAATACTCATACGCCCGAAGTGATAAATGTCGATTAAGTATACCTTGGTTATGTGATGCTATTAACTGTTATTAGTATTTAATTAACAATATGTTTCTTTTTTTACTTTAGCTGCAGCAGCGAACGCGGCAGGAAATATTGGGAAAGCAGGAGAAGACTCAGAAGTCCATAAAGCGTCTCGTGGATTTCATCAAATTAATGCAGCTCCGAAAAGAAACCAGCTGCCCTCCACCTTCGGATTCAACCAATTGCCCTCCGCAACTTTCCTCATCCCCCTCTCCTCAAACTCCACCTCAACCGTCGACCAGCCAGACATCATACCAATCTCACAATCATGTCAACGTGATAAATCAGATATCTATTGCGACAGCCAGCAGTCCCAATTTGGAAGCATCGCCTACGTCCAACCAGAATCTCATATCCCCAGTTCTTACCAAGTGCCAGTTGGTTGCGACAAAAACCAATCTTACCTCATCGCCAATAAAGTCCTGGAGACAATCAATATTATTGGAAGATCAGTTAGTCGAAAAAACCCTTCAAACTTTATCAGACAAGCAGAAACCCAAAACATGCCACTCCTTAACTATCAATTGTCAAGCCCTTGTGGCTACAGCACCACCCACGGAGAACCCGAAAATCCTTTCTACCAATCTACAGGTGTCTTCGCCAAATTCCCCAATCCTCTCGCCAAATCAAACGCTCCTAGTGGTAAGAAGCCAAGCAATCGCACCTTACCCGGACTCAACAGAATCGTCTTTTCGACAGACAAAGTGCTGGAACTTCTTGACTCATCATCAGACGAAGATATCCCCAACGTTGTCGCCAGGAAAAATGTGCCAGGATCCGGTGGCATACTCCACTCACTGTTCACAGGTAATTCAAGTTTGCTGTTTATCGATTTACGGCAAAAGTCGATCTGGTTAATTTTGGGAACATTAAACTTTAAAATAAACTTTAAAAGCGTCTTTTAAATTAAACATTGAATTTATTTTTCAGGCAATAACAAGTCCGATATCGTCGCCAGTGGTTCAGGTCAATCAAAAAGAGTTACATCAGATCGAGGAAACGACACAAAAAATCAGCAGTTTCCTCAAGACCACCAGCCGAAATCTAATGAGCGAACAGAACAGCTTCAGCATCCCCAGTGCTCAAGTAGCACCGAACACGTGAAATTGGAAGAAGCGCATATATCAGCGCCATCTAGAGCAAAGTTAGACACGAATTCTAGTAATGGAAAGAAGAGAGGTAATTATGCAATCGCGAATCGCAGGAAGAAGGCTGAGAAACCTAAAAGCAAGGGAAAGAAAAACTTGAAAGTACAGGCTAAAAAAAAAGTAGTTAAAGTCCAAAAAGTCAAAAACGAGATAAAGGAAGGTAAAGTAGAAGTTCGTACTTTTAACCTGTGTACAGAGGCTGTGACTCGAAATGTAATGGAGGTTACTCTTGACCACACGGATAAAACCGAAAGTGAGTCCCAAGAAAAATCTAGTAAAGAGACTAATAGAGAAGTTGTTAATGATAAAGACCAACTGACCATTTCTTTAACTAAAGAGCCACCCCTAGTTTCGGAAGAACTGCAGACCTTTCACACGAGTATAAAAACTACTCTAGATTTTATAATTGCTGAAAGAAAACACAGTAACAGTGAGGATACAGAACATATGGGGAGTGCTTCGAGATCGTCTAGAAGCTCCAGTAGTGAACCATTACAGGTTGCAAAGCAGAGCAATATAATTGAGCTTCATACTGAAGTCTCAGTTCCTGACGACAAGGCTGAAGTTGAGAATCAAGACTTACTTAGTGGCAATCCTATGCGATTATTAAGCGAAGACGGTATCGTTCCAGTTTCCGAAAAACTCGCTAATTCGGATCAGATTAACGAATCAACGATGGAAATTAAGGAAACAATTGTCGTTAATTCGGTGTCTGATGAAAATATTAAAGTGCTAGAGCAATACGAAGCGATCATGGAAGTTGATAAAAGAACCATGGAAGTTGATAAAGATCAATCTGATTTCGAAAATAAAGCGACATAACTTCAGTTTATGGTTTCATATCTTTGGTTATTGAAAACAGAATTTGTTTTCTATCTACAGTTTCTTAAATATGAAATTTTGAATACTTGTCAAAGTATTTTTAAATCTCATTTCTTCCATAATCTTTGATATTGCCAAATTCGCGAAACTGATAGATTAGAGCGAAGTTTAAAATTAGTTAAAAATTTCAAATTAGGTTTTCATTTATGTGAGCAATTTTTGCTTCAGAAAGGGCTACCTACTTAATTTTTTCATCATTGATAAGTAATTCGACAAATTTAGATCTCATTTATGCCTTAGGAAAATTGTCAGTTTGAACGTATTAGATTAAGTTATTTTTTGTCTGAATGTTTTAAATCTCGTAGTAGAAAGTTATATCTAAAATTTATAGCTACGTTTCGTCGTCCTATGAGTTGAAAAAACATATCTCGTGGAAAATGAAAGTTCTTGCGATTGTCCATGCTAAAAATGTCAAATTGATATCGGAGATAGCTAGAGATTTTAGAATAGTTTTAATGTTTCTGTTTTGTGTTGATGTTCCATTTTTCAAAATGATTCGTTTTTTGTTGAGAGAAAATTTTATCTTGAGAATTAGAAGAAAATTGTTTATTGATTTTTGTAGGAAAAGTTGTGTTTTATGATAGTTAAAACATTTTATGGTTGCTCAAGAAAATACAACGAAAATTCTGAAAAAAATGGATGACTTTTTGATGTTTTGGCATGGATTGAATATCGAGAACGTAGAAAGGTACGAAAAGCCTAATTTCAGTTTAAGTGAAGCCATATTGCCATACTGCCTTAGTAGTTAGTTAAAAGGTATCTTACAGTGTTAACTACCAAAAAAATCTATAAGGTGA
Organism: Synergus magnus; assembly: GCA_032275165.1. NCBI lineage: Eukaryota > Metazoa > Arthropoda > Insecta > Hymenoptera > Cynipidae > Synergus > Synergus magnus. Next base: position 19,505,410 of record JAUESH010000020.1, on the reverse strand, counting down.
AGTGTAATATAGCATATTTATTGAATAATCCTTTAGAAAGACGCGAAAATTGTGATCTCGAAAGTTCTTTAAATTCGTTAGTGTATATAATTCACAAAATCATATGATTAGAATGATTGCCACAAACAGTATACCTTCAAGTTCATTTCATCAATTTTTACATTCTCATCAGGGAATGTATTAGATTTTTTATACTCGATTCATAGTAAATTTAAGACTTGTATCATTGCTGAGATCTCATCAATGAGATACGTTTATGAATCTTTAAAAATGACAAGACGTACACTTGTCTGGTATTTATATACTTTTAGACATGGTTATTGTTCAGTTCTTCGTTATATCTTTTATTGTGCAATGAACAAAGTACGCTCTGTATAATTACTTAGTTTATAAAATTAAATAAGCATTGTTATCTCGAGTAGAAAATGAAAATCAAGTCGGATTCGTATTTTTATGAATAAAGCAATTTGAAACAATCGTAAAAATGACTTGATTTGGTATTTATTTTAAAATTACAAAAAATTTTAAGTTTCACGTTAAGTTTTCAGTTTAAAATATTCGGGAAATTCTAAATTATTTAAAATTTCTGTCGTTTATTTTAGAAAATTCCTTTATTCATTTATATTGAATTAATATGATAAGTTAGTAAATTAAACTAAAAATTATTTTTAAAAATTTCACGATTTCAATATATTTTGACATATTTCAGAGAATTCAGATTTCAAATTATCCCAAAAAATCTCAAAATATTTTTTAAAATATTTAAGTAGATTGTAGAATATTTAATTTCAGGATATTTCAAAAGATTTTATAGAAATCAATATATTTCAAGAGTATTATTTTAAAATTCCTTACAGTCACTTGAAATCGCTTTAAATTCCTTAAAATTGTTTTAAATTTCTTTTGCTTCAGATTTCGAGTTTGCAAGAATCTACTTTCGATATAATCGCAAATTGTTCTTATTTTAATGATAGAATTCCTAATTCTAAACAGGGTCAGGGTTGAATGAAAAATACAAGTTTGACATTTCGAAAAATTTAATATAAATAAATTTGATGTTAGTGTAAACAAGACTTAGTTTCTACGTAGTAACCTAAAGTCTTCTTATCCAGTGTTATGTTCTCATTTGGTACATGTGTCTTCATGCATGCAAATGGGAACTAAAGTATACACATATCTATCTATGTGTACCTACATAAATTTAGTAATACTGCGATTAATAGTCGAAGCGTTTTTCACGTTAGCTTTGATTTTGTTTTTAAAATTTTGCATTCTCCATTTTCTAAAGTGTGGTTCAATTAAGTTCCCTATCTCGCCTTTGACAATTTAACATTTTAGTTTGTCCCCTGTGAAGAACTGATGTGATAGAAATAAAAAAACTATTAGACTCAGTAGAAAGAGAAATGAGTTGAGACAATGTACGTTTAGCAAAAACGCAACAATTCCCATTCTTGGCGTCCAAAGTAAATCTTTTTAATTCATAATTTCCTGAGATCTGTGCAAAACGAGAATCTCAAAAAATTTTATTGCATGGAGCTTAGAGACTGTACCATTCTTTCTTACTCCAAATAAGTTTCTATGAAATATATTACAAGAAGAGATTTCGCGAGTCAAGGCAACAAGTAGTACAAACAATAAGAGCACTATTTTGTATTCCTATTAATCGCGAAAGCGAAGGAGCCAGTCTTATACAGTTTTGTGGAGTATAAAAAGAATGGTTCGTGCTTTCGAGTGTCGTTTAGTCCTTCTTTCGTTATTCTATAAATTCCCTTTCGCGCAACACACTTACTATCTACCTAAGCTAATGAAGAAATAAGAAATCAGAGTTTTTCGATTTATAGCTCAGAATTTGGCCCGCCCAATCCTTGCGCAACCCACCAAAAGCGGTCATTTTAGCAAGGTCGCTGGGATCGAGGACAATGACGAATACTTTTTCAAATATTCGTCATTTTTACAGACACTATCCAAGTTTAATTCGCAAAACGCTGAATTACACTCATTCCTTTTAAGTCTTTGTTCGCGCACGCGAAAGAGAATCAGATGGAGAGAAAGAAAAGTACCGTTGACTTTCGCGACTGAGTCACACCGTAAGATTGCAACGAGTTAATCGAGCTAAGTAACAGCCTACAACCTATCAACATTAATACACCTTTGACTAACTAGTATTTACAGTTTATAAATATTTATAGTTTCTTACAACATATACATATATATGTGTAATTAATGTAACATATGTATAAACAATGTACAACAGATATAGTATAGACTTGGTAGTGACTCAGTTGCAATTCTTTGAAACATGGCGGACACTCGACATTGAAGACAATAGACAAAACGCGGTAATATTTCCTTAATATTTTCTAGCATTACTGCTAACGACGAAAACATAATTATGAACTGGATGGAGCGGTATCCTAGTTACACAATGGTCGCAGTGGTGGTAGCAACAGTATCAGTGAATAACAACTATCACTATTTAATTATAACGAAAGGGTAATAAATATCGACGGACAATTGCTTTTCATAAATTAATGAACGAAGGAAATGCGCAGCAAGCGAATTTAAATGTAGATCGATATTTAAATACTTAGTCGACACTGACAAAAAATAGCAACATTGAACACGATAAGAGTAGGATTATTAATATGTGTAACGATAGTGTTCGATATCCAAGTCTTTTTCGAAAGGTAAATTCGCGTAACCTTTCTTAATTTGTACGATGAACGTGAGAAACGCTGTTGAGTAACGACTTCTGTAATATAACGACTTCGACGTTGAAAGTGTCAAACAATGCACGCGGAAAATTCTTGACTGATGCATAGTAATTTCGTTGTGAAAAGTAGCTGGATGATTCAAGAGCAAGGGGATTCCAATGAAGTCGCAATACAATGTAAAAAATGCTGTAACGATTTAAGACTACAAAATTAAAATCAAATTAAAGCTATAAAGAACAATCGTCACTGCATTTTCAGTCCCATTACGAAATTCATTCAGTTTGACAAATTTGCTCTGTTTCAATATTCTTCATTTCTTTCCTGAATTTTTTTAAACTGAAATAACAGCAGTCTTTAAAGACTTTAACAAATTTCCATTTTTCAATTGCTATTCAAGGATTTACGGAAAATCCTACTTGGTCAGTTTTTTTTTCTAAATTTCTTTTAGCCTACAACATATTCCTCAGACAAAATGACAAAAATTTGCTAGTTCAAATTCGCTAATGTAAGATGGACGCTTGATGTACGCACAAAACATTTTTTTTAACACGTATTCCAAAGAAAAATGCTAATCGAAATTGCAAAACTCTGCACAAAAAACAAGTTCATGCTGAAAAGACATGTCACAAATTACCTAAGCGTCCACCTTTATTTTGACTACGATAATTCATAATGATCCTAATTTACCCTTAATTTGGGTGCAAATGCCTACACGTTAGAAAAATTTACTATGACACTACGTCACGCAAAAAACTTGAACTATTGAGTCTTATATACCGAAATTCCTTGAATACGCTGGCTTTTCCAAGGCATGACGCACGACCATCCTTCGCTTTCTGATCGTCGAGTAATCGATACACTCACTGTGTTGTGTGGCTGCTCGGTTTAAGCCGCCAAGTTCTCTCGAGAGTAGCTATGGACTCTCATATCTTCGATAGCATCGCACCACTGCAACGCAAAACCTTCAGGGTCTTCAAGGTAGTATGTTCGGCAGGGCGTGTGGACAAAGAAGATCTTAAAGTTCTTGGGTTCAACTCTCAATTCAGGACTCCATGGAATTTCTCCCTTCAGCACCATGTTAACGGGATCGACATAGTAGAGTCGAGGTCCGGTGGTCAAAAGAAGCATTCTTCGCCTCGCAAACAAACCCTTCCTCTTGTTGACGAATCCCTGCTTCAAAATCAAATTGCCCTCAACGAACTTGTGCCATGGATTCGATGTCCGTTGTTTTTCGAGAAGCTTCCTCTTGTCCTCTTCCGTCAAATTAGCAACGCTAACCTTCTTCTTTCTGGGTTCCTCAACCAAAGCAACTCGTTCAGATTTTAACTGCGGTTTTCGCTCCTCTCCAATATCCAATCCCAACAATCTGGTGATTTGTTTGTCGTCAAGTCCTGGTTCCAAGTGATCTGGAACTCGATACTGTGATCTTAACTCCTCGTTTTCCGAAGTTCCAGGCAAGTATGGATAAATTGGTGGTGGAATTTGTTCGTGAAGAGTTTCAAAGTCGATTCCGTCAAACAAGGGGTGAGCTCTGATGCTCGGATATCCCGCTCCATGTTCGTCCTGAGCGCCGAGTCTCTGAGAAGGGTCGAGTACCAAAAGCTGTCCGACTAGAGACTTGGCGAGTTCCGAGAAACCATCGGGAATCTCATACTGGAGTTTTAATATCTGTTGGAAAATCAAGTACTCACTCCTCGAGCGGAAAGGTGGTAAACCAGCGACCATTTGGTAAACAATACAACCAAGGGCCCAAAGGTCGGAGGATCTGCTCGCAGGCTTGTCAGTTAAGAGTTCAGGCGACACATACTGGGCGGTGCCAACGAAGGAATTTCTTCTAGGTCTTCTGTACTGTTTTTCCTCGTCATCTTCGTCCGCAGGATGCAATACCGTCGTCTCAGGGTCTTCTTTGAGAATTTTCGCGCTACCAAAGTCCGTAATGAGTACATGCATTTTCTCGTCAAGGAGGATATTCTCGGGTTTCAAGTCTCGATGGATGATTCCCAACCCGTGAAGGTACTCCAGACCTCTCAAGATCTCAGCTGAGTAAAATTTGGTGCACTCAATGTCGAAGGAGCCAACCTTGGTGATGTAGGGTAGAAGTTCGCCGTTCTTTGCATACGACAAGGCAAAGTACAATCGATCCGGGTCCTGGAAGGTGCAGAAAAGGCGGACAAACGAATGTTTCGCGCCTGCCAACATGTTCAGCACTTCCTTTTCCCGCTTCACGTACTCTGTCTTCTTCTCTTTGATGATGTGTCGTTTCTCACAGACCTTGATTGCGTACTCCTTGTTGGTGTGGATATCCTTGGCAATGTAAACCTGGAATTCAAAAAATCACAAACGTGTTATAAAAGGGGCATTTGGTGATTGAATAATGCAGTCTTGTCTTAATTGTTGATGAGAATTTAAAACCTGACAAGAATTGCTTGACGCAGTGGAACTACGCCCTTTTCTGTCGGTGTACTCGACTCATGAATAGAGAAAATAAACTTACGGTAGAGAAGCTGCCTTCGCCGATCACTTTGCCGAAGATAAAATCAGTCGCGGAGCGCTTGTGGGTGGGTGGGTTGATGGTTGTAAGGGCCGGATTCGTGGTGGATGGAACCCGGGGCGCAAGATTGCTGGGAGGCGCCATTACCCCGTTGGTAACGTCGTTAGTCGGTGGAGACATTTTAGACACCGGCCCCTCCACCGTTACTGCCGGCTGTGGCGAAGCGGTAAGCGTCTGATTCGCCACACGCTGAAACATAAACATAAATAATATGTAATTAGTTAGGTGTTACATAAATAAAAACAATTTTACAAATTATAATTTCTAACTTCTGATTACTGTCAGGCGTGGGAATTAAAGTTATAATATTGAATGGAGAAGATGACACAGCCTCATTTGTTTAAAAGGCATCTTTCAAATGTCGCTCTTTTATGTTTGACTTCTTTCTACAGTCCTAAACGTGTCCGGTCTGGCCGGTACTTGATTCCTTCATCCGCTAACGACCGTTCTCTCATCGTACCGGGAAATCGCGACGGAAATGATGTCATAGTATCAGGCACGTGGCCCTGACGTGACGTGCAGGAACAGACGGTCTCAACGGCAACGATCGAGATAGAAACTACGCAAGCATTCATTCAATGGGGACATACTTTAACAATTTGTTTAATGAAAAGTGTTGACATATGTAACATATGCAACGCAATAACGTCCAACTACGATTCCATGTCTAACAAGGGTCATTCTAGTTATTCAAATTATAGGGGATGGACTCGGGCCCAACTTGCTGACCTGACCTGATCCGGAGTCATGTTACACATCTCCAAAAATACTTTCATTACTTAGTAGATGCCAAATACAAGACTAAAAATTTCGACTCTAAAGAGTTTCTTAATGAATAGGGGACAAGTTTTATTAATGGAACATAGGACCTCACAAACACGAAGGCAGATAAGAGACGTCGTTTACTTACTTCCGGCTTCGTAATCGTGTCGGGCGACAGAGACAGAAAAGAGGATAAGCCAGGAGGTATCAGGCAACGGCCTCGTGACTTGTTTACGCGTTATTGGCCTAGCAACAGCTGTGTGGCAGGCCAAGGGGAACTTGGAATGCGCGTATATTCACACTTTTAATTTTAATGTACATATTTACGATACATAATCTATCTACCTGTCAATCTCTTCATCGTGAGGGGTTATCTTGATCTTCAACTTTCATGACAACAAATAGTATATTTCACGTCATTGATGTTTTTTCTGCTCAAATTTGTTGGAAAACACTGAAAAAAATAGATAAATACCGTTGCTATTTCATTGGTTGAGGCAACTATTAGTCTTGTTGGCGCTACTACTTACATTGTTGCCTCAGCATAACAAATAGCACCGCCAACAAGAAAAGTGGTTGTCCCAACCAATAAAGTAGCAACGGCCTCTATTTTTTTTCAGTGCAGACAAGAAATTCCTTTCATTTTAATTACTTTAAGTACTTCTTTGCTCTTGTGGGTAGAAACTATTCTTAATGACGTCGTAAACCTTCTGGCCCAAGATAATAAATGTGTGCGATGGTGTTATATTACTTTCGTAGGCCACCAAAAGACTGAAAGAAGAAGAGTGGGCTTGTGTGTGTGTTGTGAGAGAAGGGAAGATGGAAGATGTAGTAGGAAGAAACAGGGACATGAGCGAGCAAAGAGTTCCCACGCGAATGAAGTCTTCATACTGAAAAAAGACTTGACTGTTTAAATCCAGCCAATAAGGTTGCATTAAATTATTTCAACGTTTTGTAGAAACGTGAAATTTCAAGCGAAAGGATCAAGTTCCTGTGAGTAAGAAATTCAAGTCCCAGAGTGTGTTCGCGTGTCTTCCGAAAGAGGGATGAAAAATGCAAAAAGAGCAAGACGACAGGAATGTACGACCAAGACACGGGCCTCTTCCCAGGCCGGTTACGAGGCGAACGGACCCCACGGCGTCAACGATGCGTGTTAGGCCGACGACCTCTTCGAGCATTTGCTCGCGAACCAAGAACCGAGAAGGCACCAGCCCTGCCGATACCTCGCCTTGACTCGTCTTGGTCGCTCGTTTATATTTAGTTTTAGTCGCTTATCTATTCTGACCCTTCTCGCTTTGCTTCTATCTCAGAAATGTAAGTGGATATCGACACCCAAAAACGAGAATCGCAACACCTGAATCAACAATTTTTGTGTCTTTGGACATTTCTAGGTCACTTTTTCACCAAATTAAATTATACATCACAAATAATGAAAATGTGATAAGCCTTTTTCTGTTATTATAACCACAATATTAAGATTCAAAAAAGTTTTGTTATCTGATAACTGATATTTATTTTCGAGATGTAAAATTCTCGAGAATATTACGGAGAATATTCTCATTCCGGAGAATATATGAGAATTTTCGATTTCCAAATATATGTTCATACCAATTTCTATGGTCATTATCAATAAAAGAAACTATCATGGTCTTAACTACTCTATTGACTCTTTCTACAGGATTGGCTTGAGGGTGGTTGTATGAACAACTTTTGGAGTTCCCCAACGATCTATAATTAACTCGAAAAATATATCTCTAATCTTTTTGCCTGTAGCTTTTCGCATTGGGATAATTTCAATCCATTGTGTAAAAAGATCTTGAATAACTAAAATATAGTTATAAGATGATTAAATGAATCTAATTATAAAAAGTAAGTAAATAATTACGTCTTGAAATTTCTTAAAACAAATTTACGTAAAAAATTGTAAAATCTATTATCTGCAGCACACATGGCAGAGCCAGGAAACAAGTCAATACCGCTTAATAATGCTTTCTTTTATAAACAGTATATAAACAAAATTCAGTCAGTGGCGCCGGAACGAAAATTTTTTGAGGGATCAAAAAATGTTGAAATAAACAAGTGACAGGTACATTCAGATTTTTTTGGGTGCAAAAGGCATTGTTCGATCCCCAACCAAAATTTTGGGGTGCAGCTGATCCCCCTGCCCCCCTGTCCCGGCGCCACTGGTTAATATATTTCGATTTAGACCCTGTTTTTCGAAAAACGCGAAAAGATGGAACATTTTCGCCTTCAGGTTCGTATTCTACGAAAAAAAACACTCTTAATGTGAATTTTGTTTTATCTTTTTAAAAATAACATCAAATTGAAATTTGCTTCAATAAGTCCCAAGGGCTGAAGCCCTAAACTTATAAAAAATATTGCATAGGTACATTTCTTTGAATTTTGAGATTGTAGTTTAAATACAAGAGCCAGAGGCCCTAAGTCTAATAATTTACATCAGATTTCTGCCAGTTCCAGACATGAACAACAAATGCCCTTTTCGATGTAGTAGAATCACCCGTTATATTATACAGCGACATTCCAACGAGCATTCTAATTTTAGTCTTGCGCATCTCTTCCCTCTCACTCGTTCTACTCATAGGCTCTCTTTCCTTTGCGGGGGTTTTGTTTTTTTCGTCAGTTTCGTCATCGTAGCACGAAAAAAAAGGCTATTTTGAAAAATAGCAGAAACCAATATCTTGGAGAGACGTTTCTATATTTTATTAGAAGATTTTGAAATTTTAGCTGTTTGATCTGCTGTATATCAGTTGCAAAACAGAATCTTGGCTTGGTTACGCTACTGGTTATTCTTTGATCCCTTCTCTTGGCTTTGCCGGCTCAATAACATGCACTCGATGCAAATAACTCGCTATGCCAGCTAAGGCTTGCCCGTGAATGAAATGTTTTGCATTCGCAGACGCCGATACTTGCCGCATTGAATCTGTTGAAACTGAGGCGCTCAATACGCGGTAAATAGAAACTTAGGGGCCATGTAAAAAAAATATATAGATAGAAACAATTGAACCCATTTAGTTCAGTGTTACTAGTAATTTTCTCAGCTGATTTGAGAAAGTTTTATTTTTATTATTAAAGAGGTCAGTTTATAAATTGCAAAACAACTTTATCACAAAACAGTTCATTAAACTTTATTATACAGTGCACTTGGTCGAGTTTCCATGTTTTCCAAATTTTTTAATAAGCAAGAGATTGATTTGAATATTAGTAAAATTAATGTTTCAGAGTAAGAGGTAATTCAATATATGTATCTTACAGATATACTGAAGAGATAATTTAACGAATTAGTTTACACCAAGAATAAATTCAAGTGTTCGCATTGATCTGGATTTCAGAAAAACGGTATTCACATACAGCCATGTTCAAAGTCTGAGCCAGACCGTGACTCGAACAAAAAAGAGAATTTCAGTCGCAGATCTTGCTGAGAAGGGGTAAGGAAAGAATTTAAAATTCTTAGTTTAAATTATTCATGACTGTAGAAAGGATGCCGCTGAATTCCGAGGTCTTGCGAGCTTGGAATGGCGACCTCACCCTCTTTTCAATACGAACAGATTGAAACACAGAAAATGTTTTCTCGAATAGATTTTTTTGTGAAATTCGATATTGAAAACTGTATTTTATAACACCACAAACATTCCGTAAAATACGTAAATAAAACATGCACACGTATTTCGTGTTTTAAATTTCCTATCGAATTTCACAAATCGCAAGAAAAGCAGAAAAGCTTGGTCATCACAATCACTTGAAAAATATTCCTTCTGGTGTGTTTTGTAAACTGTTTCACTTTTTTTCGTATCATCCATATATTTGCGTTTTCTTCTCTTTTCTTTCACTTTTGGCATGTAAGCTTTCAGTGTAAGTGAAATGGTAGCCTTCACTTTGACTTACCTTGAATAACTTTTTAAGTCTCCTGTAACCGCGATGTAATCGCGACATGTACTGCTTGTTGGAATCCAGTTTGAATGTTTAAAGCCACTATTGATAGATGAAAAACCAACTTGTATACGCGTAACTTGAAAAATCACAAGGCGTTATTGTTCTCGGAGCCTATGTCCGAGTTTCAAAACACGTCCACAGCTATTCAGATCCGTTCGCTTACTAAATTCCACGGACGATGTATCCCGGTATTGCGGCTGCTAACCCGCGCTTATCCCCACCACTGGTACTTCAGCAGTAGACTTCCCCTTCTTTCTAGATGTAGAGGATGTAGAGTCTTCTCCTTCCTTCCCACCACTCTCTTTCCTCCCACCTAAAGTTCTGAATCCTGTGGGGAGGTAGGCTTCATAACATTGGGATCGTCTGTGTAAATGTGAAAATATATACATACATTATACAATGTACGTGCAGGGCCTAATATTGCCTGCAATTCGACACACTTTGTGCAATTCTGATTTCAAAGTATGTAATTTAAAGATGCGCAAAATATTCCGAAAGCCCTACTACCTAAAATATTTGAGCAAGTTCAAAATGTTGCTGGACTAGTTTTGAAGAGCTTCAATTAAGAATAAGAAATTTGAAGGTGAATTATGTGAAATTGTATGAAACCGTAATTTCATTTTGGAATTTCGCCTTGAGTAGCCCATAATCACGAGTTTGTGATCACTCGCAATCTGGTGCAACATCCTCATCAAATCGTTTAATATCTTTTGAAATCTTTGAAATCTTAAAATCTGATACGCTCAAAATTGGAGTGACACCAGGGGTGGATCCAGGTGAAGGTTTGGGGGGGGGGGTGCCACCACAGCTAATTATGGGAAAATCGCTAAAAAAAAAGGTCATGAAAAAAATTTAAACAATGTAAATCTGGATTTTTGGGGAGGGGGGTGATGACTCCGTGGCTCCCCCCCTGTACCCGCGCCAGAGTGACTCCAGCTCCCCTTTGCCCCCCATCCCTTCCAGTCCAATGAATTGCTGAGGTAATTCTGGAAGTTTTTGAATTTGTGTTTCTGAATTTTTTGAATTTTCTTTAAGAGCATCATTGAAGTGGAGCTAACTTAACTCCCCACCCCCTGAAAGTACGTTAAGAATATTAAAACGACCCCCGGTGACAGATTGCGAAATAAATTTCCTGATTTTTTTGAAAACTCGGATTTTGCGTAGTTTTAGGAAACTTTATGCAATTTAACATTCTCGATGCGTAACGTGGCATAACGGCAGTATAAGAGGCGCCAGAGGGGTAGGATTTCAAACAGGCAGATTTGACGAGCGCATGTGCAGCCATCGAGTGGGGAAGTTGGCTTGACGGCGCCAAGAACGATTGCCACCCCCGGATGGATTTGGAGGGGAAAAATACAACCGGAGAGAGGTCGAGGATCGTCGAAGGCATGGATGGCAAGCAGGCAAGGCAAAGGCGGCAAAGGAGACTCGCATGACGCATGCGCACACCATTCCTCAGTGTATTTGTTTATAAGCGCATTCTTGGAAATATCCAACACGAGTAACGGATCATGTGCTTGTGTATGTGTACTATGTGCAGCCGTGGTTCACTTGCATTCCCATTCTGATGTTACCACCTTTGTTCCACTGAATTCACTTGAATTTATAGAAAAATAGTAGAAATTTGCTCGGGATTTAAAGAAATGGATGAACTTCCGAAAAGGGTACACCTCCGATTTCTTTGATACTGCGTATACCTATGTATTTTGATGCGCTGATTACGAATATGATAGTGAAAATTGGTGACTAGTCAATTTTCATGGTGAAAACATGAAAAAACCGTAAAAATCATGTTTTTTATGTTTATCTCAGCTAATATGTAAAATTAAAAAAAATCTTTCAAACAAAAGTTGTAGATCTCATAAAAATCAGTGGTACATCGATTTTCATTTTTAAAAACCCATAAAGGTACATCCCTTAGTTTCGGCTCAGTGCCTACTCACGCTCTTCACCAGTTCCCTTTACTATTTCCCTTTACCATGATTTCCCTTCACCATTTTCTTATACCATTTCCCGTTAC
>JAUESH010000020.1:19460415-19473328 GCA_032275165.1 Synergus magnus | reverse complement strand
TATGGTATGGATTGCTGACCAGTCCCAGATCTGGGCCAAACTAGACTATCAAGACTAGACGGTCTAGACGACGCCAGTTCTGGGCCAAATATGGGCCAAACTAGACTGTCAAGACTAGACGGTCTAGATGACGCCATATCTGGGTCAGATCTGACATCAGACTGCCAGAAGATTTTTCCACTAGGGGAATTGCACGGGATTTCATAGAATTTTTAAAGATTTTAAAGAATTGTAAGGTTTTTTTGTGGAATGTCAAGAAATTCAAGAAATTCGTATGATTTTGAGAAATAGACACCCTGTTGACATTCTTCTCTTGTTGAACAAAGAAAGAAATTTATGCATGGCAAAATATTCAAATTTAACAATGAAAATCTCCTAAAATAATTGCTGTACTGTGGTGCCATTTCACATAAGCAAAAAACATAACTTTCGCCGCATTAAATTTGGTTTTTTTGCAAAAAAGTTACGTCTCAATTCATTAAATCCTGGATTTCTATTCCAATAATGCCTGCGACGTTTCCATTTCCGGAATGAGCTACCAGATTGTAGGGAGTGTGTTTGAGGAGCCAATTCGAGGGAGCATGACTGCTTCTACGTTACGGGCGCAGTGAATGATAAAAATGACGAAAATCAAATCATTTCCGGATGCCTCCTCCAGTCCCCCCCCCCCCTACAACGTGATTCTCTATAGAATACTCACGCACGCGTGCATCATCTATATATACTCGATGTAATTGACGTGTCTCGTGAATGCGCTCGTTCTGCCGGATACGATTCGCATTAAGCACGCCCGTCGTCCGTCAGTTCGTTGCGAATCTACGACGTCAGGCGTACCGACGCGCGCTAAATTTGCAAAGCGATTTCGGAAACTCGCGACGTCCTGCCGTGAATCCAACCAACTCGTCCGGTTAAACGAAGCATGAATGGCAAATCAACAGCGAATCAGAATACTTGATTACTCGAACAAATATTACGAATGCGGTTCAATTTAATACACAGCTTTTATGGCAATTGGGTCTATTGGGTATAATATTATACATCAAAGCAGAAAAGAGGAATTAAGTAGTCCTTTCCTTCTTTAAATTTGAATCAGTTATAAGTTTTTACTAATTTCAACTATATTGTCTCAATTCTAGCTATAAATCTGTAAAAAATAACTCAGTCCTATCCTAAAAAAGTGATGGTACCAATATATCCAACGCATTGTTGTCGAAAACAATGTTGTATGTTGTATGTTTATAATAAATGCATAATTTCAGCCGTTTTTCATCCCTGTATGAAGCAGGTACTCGTTTTTACTCCCTTATACGTTAGTATACGTAACTTGAGAGTAATCGGAGGTAAGGCATTTTCGAAAGTATATCCAATGGAACTTTTTTAATGTAAACAGCATCTGAGAGTGTATTCTGTTAGGTGCTTGTTGTGTTAGTGTTAAGACTGATTGATGGCGTAACACGCGACTATGGGAAATGACTATGGGTCGCAATTTCTACGGCACTAGGACGGTTTATGGCCTCAAAACCGAGCAACACATTTGAAACTATAGAGTGTAGCTGGAGCTGACGGTTGAGCCTACTAGAATTGGCCGCGAGCCTAACTCGATGCCGGATTAATTAATTCGAAATACCGTGAACCGGAAAGCCGAGATTAGTCCGCGTAGAGCTTTCGTGGACCTATAGAGCTTGCGTGGCTACGTTTGGATATTAAGCGCTGCACTTGACTACGACGATCTCGTTCTAACTTTAATAGCTTGTACATTCTACAGCATCCTGAATTTCCGTGATTGTCGTCTCTGGACCATGTCCTGTTATTACCAATCGCGATCCCTATATCGACCATGCGAAGTCCATTCTTGAACGAGCTATGCAATTTTCATCGTGCCCCAATTCGATTTCCGCTTTACAAAATTTATTGTCGAATTCTCAGTTACTAGATTACGAATTCTCAATTACTAGAAAAAATTAGAGTGCTACGCGCGCTTTGTTTAATAACTTATTTCCCTTAAAATATATTTGAAAGAATTATGAAATTCTTCAAAATTTTACGGCAACCTCTAAAACACCTATACTGTGCGGGAATTTAAGGAAATCCAGGAATTATCCAGGAATTGAAAAAAATTCGAGAATTGTCCTTGATTTTATTTTTAATGTGGGAAGTGCATTTCATTTCAGTAAATGAGACTGAATAAGATGTTACACAGTACTTATTGTATACCTGTCGGTTTCGTGCTTTGTATTACAATACCGGTCAGAATTGTGAGTTCACACTCTGAGTCAACTATGAAACACACTTTTTAATATAATTATGAGATCCGAGGCAAATTTCGCTCCTGTTTATGTCCTATCTTAAAAGAATTTTCTTTACCAAATGTTTGAGGAAATTCCGGAAAGTTTACGGAAATTAGCATCCCAACAATTTTAGGGAAAATTCCCGGAGATTTTTTGTACAGTGTGTTTACTGTTTAGAATTCTCTGAATCTTTTTGGCAAAAACAAGAAACTAATCGCACGCGGATCATAGTTGCTAGTATACTTAAAAAAATATTGGTGAAGGAAACAATTAACCAAAATGGGATTGTGGAATGAGTGCAGGTGTTTTTTTGGTGCAAGCAGGATTATCGAATTGGAGAACGTTTCCAGGAACATTGCAGCTGAGTAGAATCAACTGTAAATGACTATAGCGAGTAGATCTAAATGTCGTACTTTCCTCGTGTTTCTCACGAAGACGAAAAGAAACTGGGGAAACCAGTGGCTGAACTGGCAGCAACAATACGTAATCCCCCGTAAAATGAGAGCCATAACGGGATCACGGGCGTGAAATCCTAATAAATGAGCAGTTGCCCGTGGCCGAATCGACCCCGACCAATGCACAATACACAATCCCTCGACACACGATATACCTTATCTATCGAGCGCATCTGAGCGCATTTAACGAAAAACGCATTGAAATACGCGATGCGTGCATTGTCATAGATAACGGACGCGCGTGTCATTCCAGCGAGTGCATAGGCTCACATTAGATAGATTCCTCCCCCTGCCACCAGAAAATAATAACCCCTCTGACTTCTCACCACTTCCCACGGAGAAACGGTATATTCAAGGGGGATGTTGCGTGTCGACAGAAAAAAATCTAACGCCGAGAGGGTGGAAGGGTGATCTCCATCGCGAGTCAGTCTGTGGTTTCGAGATCCAGGGTCTTTAAACGCCAGTGATTTATTGTCAAACATGCGATGAAATCACTTTTCTTCCCGCCCGCTTGCTTCATGCTTTGGAGGGTTTTGTGCCAAATTAATATTAACCCTTTAAGGACCAATGTTGCAGCTGAGCAACATTCACTATTTTCGATTTTCTTGATTTTCTTGTAACAAGCTTAGAATTCCGCAAAATAAATACGTGGATTAGATCAAAGTGGACTATTCCGCATCTCGTAAGGTGGTTATAAGTTATCGTATACTGAATAGAAACCGAGAAAATAAAAAAATAAATAAATAAATAAATAAAAGTTTTTATTGCAAAAATCGATCAGAAAATGATCATAAATTATTCCTGAATTTTTTCATAATTTTTATTCAACGGGTTCTAGGCTTGGTCCTTACAGGATTAAGGATTTTGTTAGGATCAGATTTGAACCAGAATTACATAGTTTCATATATGAAGAACCCTCAGCATTAATCGGTTAAATAACTTTCGATGCATCATGAAAAAAGATACTACAAGATTCCTTATGAAATTCTTACATATCATCTTCGTGCGGTTTATTACAGCTTTTACATTCCTGCTTCATTTTCCAGAATTTCTATTGAAGAAAGAGTAAGCCATGATCGAGAACCAGAGCATCACCGCATTCTTACAAAGGATGACGTACTTTTTCAACATCTCGGTAAAGATGTTTCGAGAATCATAATCTAATGGGCATTTCTAAGGGTAAGATTTTATTAATTATTATTATCTCAAAATCCACAACTATGATTGTTTCACTTCTTTTGAGGTTTCTCTTTCTCCTTGTACTTCAAAGTTAAATCGAGAGTGAAAAAAACTTGAAGTTTGTAATTACTACGTAAATTATACCTTAACAGTTTTTTTATTACTTTCAACGAGATTGGTTGATTGCTTCGTAAAAGAAAATCCCATGTGACCAGGTGCACCGCGGAGGGGAATTAAATGAAATTTCTCTTTACTTTTTTGGAGAATCATGAACTTCTTGTCAGCAGATGTGGTAGGGTTTGAAATTGTCGTACTCAGTTTTTTCTTCGTGCTTTTTCTCGAATAAGAACTGTCTATTGATCACAATAATTACGAATAGATTTAATAAAAAGAAACAGTTTTTCCAAACTCTAAACTTACAATTACTGGAACCACGAAATTCAGATTTCTTGAATTTATCCGAAATCAATGACTCTCTAGCCGGTTTTTGCGATTCTCCAGAACTTATCGTTTCCATTATACAAGTATTTTTCGATCGTTTCACTTTTCAGGGCTGAAATATTTAAAATAGGGGTTTTCAAAACGTAAATTTAGAGCCGAAAGTGGTGAATTTTGGTTTCAAATTTTGATTTATATTCAGAATAATTTTAAGCCGAAATTTTTACATTTTCTTTGACGGATGTGAGAGTGACTTGTTTTTTTGAATTTGAATGACGCTATCTTCAAACGAGTTCAAAATTTTCTAAACACTAGCAAACTAACAACAGCTTCAATTCATTCAAAAGCTAATTACTCTCTTAATCTGAATCAGCGGAATTTCGCTGATTCAAATTTAGAAAGCAGGTTTGAAAGAACAATCTATGCGAGATTTTAGAGATATTTCGTTATATCATTTTTTTAGAGACGAATTTCAAGAGGTTTCTAGAATTTTGACGATTTTTAAGTTTTAAGTTTTAAGCGATTTCTAGTAATTTTAAGGAATTATTTAATTATTGGCCTTAAAAAAATCTACAAATTCTCTCTTGGCCATTTTTTGATAGGATAAGTAGTTTTCGTTTTAATCGTGAAAAATATTGTGAAACAGAGCCGAGCGCGAGGTTTGAATGAGTTTTAAATCAAATATCGAGCGCGAAGCGCGAGTGCTTTGATGAGAATGTGTTCCTTAAGGTCGATAGAACCTTAAGTAAATTAGTGCTGCCTTACGCGAAGTGCGACGTGTGATGAGAATGTGTTTCACCGATTTTTAAGGTAGGATATATCAGTTTGATTATTTATTTATGTTCTTTCAAATGAAGGTTGATTCACAGAATAGTACTTCGATGTTGTAGAGAAGATAAGAAACCTAATTTGGAGAAAAATGAGGGGACATTTTCAATGATTTGGTATCCCGGTGAGTTATGGCAGTGAAACACAAAATATATAAAAGCCCTGAGAACCCTTCTAGAGAGCTTTCTTCAGGTTGGCAATCCTTCGCAGTTAACGCCCCTAATCGTATTCATTAAAGTGCTCTCAATGCTTTTACACGGTTCTCTCACCCCTTGCCATCCCTCGTGCACCCTCGAGCGGTCTTCGTTCGTCGAGAGAGCTTTTAAGTTGGCAACAATGCGCGGATTTATAAACCCCACGGCATTGTTATCACGAGTGATTGAGGCCGCCGTTTCGACACTGGCCGAATACCAACCATTGGTTACTCTATTGTAGACTCCTTTATCTTGGAAATTCGCCACTCGACTCCTACGCTCGGACTTGCTAAATGACTCAGTTTTATTGATGAATCGCGATCGCCAGAAACGCGAGAAAACTCTCATCTTGGATCCGATAAACGAGCTATTGTGAACGCGTCACTGACTTTTATACGAAACGCATTCAGTTGTCGATGTGAGACTTCATTAGCTGCAAAACATTTCGATTTAATCTCACCAATCCAAAATTACGGGGTTTAAAGTCAGCCACTTATATTTTCTGTTTCCTATCTGAAAAAATCTTAAAAAGTTTCGTTTTCAGCTAGCGTGCGTTTTCAGCTCTGAAGTCAGAGTCAACTATAGTTCCGAATTTCACTGATATAGAGCGTTAAACCTTTCTTCTTTTAATTAATTGCATATCATAACTTGCGGTTGATTTAACAATAAATTTGGACGCTGGGAAATGCAGGAACAGTTTAGAAAATGAACTCGATCGTTAACAAGAACGTGATTACACCCAGTGGCCAAAATGAGATTTATATGTGGTTTATGGAGCAGACATGTATATCGGTGTAAAAGCAAAAGCGTAACGACCGCTATGCGTGTCGTCATGCGTGGAAATTAAATTAATTCCGAAATGCCTACCCCTTCGGACTGGGCATCAGTAACAATGAGAGAGCGTGCATTCCCTTTTCTACCCCTCCCGGTTTGCTCTGACTTTCCCATGACATGCTTGTAATCAGATCATCCCTCCAACTCGATGCTCCGTTACCGGCCATTCGCTCTTTATTGGCTAAACAGCAGGACAGTATAAAGATCCTTTTCACCACAAGGATCCACTTTTGCATATTCCTGTTTTATCTCCTTTTTTCATCTTCTTTCATTTTTACAATTCTGAACAAATATTGCTTTACTCATTTTTAGATAGCAAACAACACGCGCGATTATTTGTTTTACATCTTACAACTTCAAGTCATTCAAAAGTCAATCTCTCTCTTAAACAGAACCAGCGGAATTTCGCTGATTCAAATTTAGAGAGCAGGTTTGAAACAAGAATTTGGGATAAGTAGTTTTCGTTTTAATCGTGACAAATCCTATCTTAAAAAAGTGGTGTAACTATTTTAAGAAGATTGGTTAAGTTTTTAAAATTCATATCATGTAACTGTTATTCCTATAAAATTTAAGTTTTTTAAATAAAATCTTAATTACGTCTGATAGAAAAAAAAATAATAAAATATTACATTTCAAATCAAAGCAAACGAGCGCGCGGAAGCACACGTTTGGTTTCGTATTCGAAAATAAATATTCCAAGTTATATAAAATAGATAATACCAGCAACTTTTTTGCTATCTCTTAGATAAAAAAAAAACACTTTTTAAACGTTCTTACTTTGTATGAGGGTCACGAAAAGTCACACAGCTGAGCAATATTCACTATTTTCGATTTTTTTTATTTTCTTATATCTCGTAAGGTGGTTATAAGTTATCGTATACTTAATAGAAACCGAGAAAATTGAAAACTAGCTGTGAAGTTGTATCAACTTTTGTGCTCATTCAATGAGCACTTTGCTTCTTGGAAGCAAATATGATTTGCTTCCTCATGAGGAAGCATTAATTAATTAATCAAGTGTATTAATATTAGGTCATCTGGTTCGTGTCAACGCAAAAATCGATTAGAAAATGATCATAGATTATTCCTGAATTTTTTCATAATTTTTATTCATCGGGTTCTAGGCTTGGTCCTTAAAGGATTAAAAATAAAGTAAACGCGCGCGCGTAAAAAAAAATTCCTGTCTTTAATATGATAAACAAATGTCATTGCGATTATAGATAAAAAGTTGTCACATAAAAGGCTTGTTAAAGCGCTTACATTTTTTAGTAGTAGTCGCTTGAGTACAACGCAGAAGAAAATTGGTAAATAGTTTTATTAGGGAGTCAGTAGTATATCTCAAAATGAAGCATCCTCTCTTGCAGGCGAGCATCTTATCAAGAATTTCATTTGCGTAAGGCATTACTAATTGTTTTTATTCCTAAATCACTTCCGATAATCATTTCTCTTCTTCTTCCTTCTCTTCCTTCTCTTCTTTACATTATTTTTTATTTCCGACACCACGACCTCTTTTCTGCAGATGGCTTATTAAAACTTTTCTGAACGGATACCGAAGAGAATTAACAGAATCCGACCTCTTTCCCCCGCATCAGCAACATACCTCCTCCTTTTTAGACGGTCAAATTCAGGAACATTGGCAGAAAGAGATAATTCAGTTGAAGAAAAAACCCGGAAGCCGACCATCCTTATTACGGGTGATAATAAAATCTTTCGGGAAACAAATCATGATTCTGGGAATGTTGCAACTGATTGTGGATGCAGGAACCAGGTTACTTATGAAACAATACAAAAAATGTTAACATTGTTCATGTTATTCTAAAACTATTACCTTTGCAGAATATGCCTACCTTTTCTCGTCGTCAAATTGTTAAATTACTTTAGCAGCAACAATGAAATGACTCAGGCTGAAGCAGGTTACTGGGCAACCGTGTTCATTTTTAACCTATTTATTCAAGCTCATCTCGCGAATTACGTATGTCACAAAATGATATTCATAGGAATGAAAATTAGGATTGCTTTTAGTTGTTTGATTTACCAAAAAGTTCTGAAGACTTCAATGATATCTATGGAAAAAAATACGACACTCGGACAGGTAAATATTATACTCGTATGTAAGGTACACCACCCTTCTAAAGATTAAATATGACCATTTTTTGTAGATAATTAATCTTATTACTAATGATGTCAAAACCATTCAAGCTTCAATGCAACTGTTTCATAATCTTTGGACAGGACCGATTCAAACATTAGTTGCTATGTGTTTAATATGGAATTATGTAAGTTTATCAGCCGTTGCAGGAACATGTGTTTTCATTCTCCTTATACCAGTTCAAGGTATGCTTCATTTATCGCATTAATTTGTTTTTATAAATAACATAATTTTATAGGAATAAAAAAAAATAAATTGCACATTTTTTTGAAACAGTACGTTTTTGTATGATGGTACCTCGCTTTTCTGGGAAGGCTGCTTCAAAAACGGATGAAAGACTGCGCTTGATAAACGAAATCGTCAACTGCGTTCAGGTTATCAAAATGTTTGTATGGGAAAAATCGTTCGCTCCTCTTGTCGAAAATGCTAGAAAGTGCGTTTTCAATTTCGTATGTTAAAAAATTATTTAATTGTTTCCCTCTCACGACTCGAAAACTGATGCATTCTTTTACTTCTAGTAAAGAAATGAAGGACATAAAAATAACGAATTTGATGAAACTGTGTTCTTCTTCATTTTGTGTATGCATTTCAAAATTTTCGCTGATTTCTAGTTTATTCTTTTGTATCACATTCGACCAGTTTATAACAGCAGAAACTATCTTCTTGCTAACAGCATTATATAATGGATTAGAATGCACTATGTGTTTAAAGCTTCCTAGCAGTAAGTATGTTTCCAAATTATTAGACTATCTCCAATAATGTCCTGCGTCAACAAAAGGTCGCATGGAATAAAATTGTTATGGAACGTTTTTTTTTCACATGAACGTATTTATTCGAAGATTTGCAGCTAGGAGCTAATGCAGTTGCATCTATGAGGCGTATAGAGGATTTCCTGATGCACGATAACGTAAGATATAACTGTAAAAAAAGTACTAAGGAAACATCTGTAAATATGAATTGCGATGAAACTCCAACTGGGACTGTAAATTTAGAAAACATCTCAGCTAGATGGTCGTCAGAAAAAAAGGAACAAACCCTAAGAAATATAAATTTTGTTGCGAAACGTGGGTCGCTTACATCAGTTATAGGACAAGTAGCTTCTGGGAAGTCAAGCTTGTTGCAAGTTATCATTCATGAACTACCAACCGTCAAAGGAACTGTCAATCTAGCAGGTAAGATTGCATACGTAAGCCAGGACCCATGGATCTTCAATTCTAGCATTAGGCAAAACATTCTCTTCAACTTACCAATGGACAAAGTACGCTACGAACAGGTGGTAAAGGTCTGCCAATTGGAAAGGGATTTCTCACTCTTTCCTCACAATGATCAGACAATCATTGGTGAAAAGGGGATAAATCTTAGTGGAGGTCAAAAAGCGAGAGTAGCTCTCGCCCGAGCAGTCTATCAAGATGCTGATATCTACCTTCTTGATGATCCCTTATCTGCTGTTGATACTAGAGTTGGGAGGCTTATATTCGAAACATGCATTTGTAACTTCTTAAAGAATAAAACAAGGATCTTGGTAACTCATCAACTTCAGTATCTTAAGAATGTGGACTACATTTACCTATTAAACGAAGGTAGAGTAGAGAAGGAAGGAAACTATAAGGAAATGAAGGAGTCATTAAAGGACCTGCTAGTTGATGATGGTGAGGAAAGTGTAGATGATGGTATCAATCAGCAATTTCAAGTAAACGATCTCCTTGAACCTGGGGCTATTATTTCCGACAAAGTACAAGAAGAACAGTCTGAGTCCAACGCTTTTAAGAACATATCCAGGAATGTTTACCTAGCATATTTGAAATCGGTGGGAAATGTATGGCTTATTCTATTATACAGTATTTGTATCGTTGCACAAAATATTTCTCTTATTATATCAGTATACATCATTTCAAATTGGGCTACAATTCTCGAATCATGTCGAACAAGTTTTTCAAACACAACAAATCTGCAACTATCATCTATTAATTGTCCGGAAAGAGGACATGATAATTGGTGGTACGTATACATTAATAGCGGATTGTTAGTTATAACAGTAATTTTCTCACTCGTAGAGGTGATCACCATTTCTAAAATTTGCGAGATGGCATCTCAAAACTTACACGCGTCGATGTTCTATACAATGATCCGTGGAGCAATGTCATTCTTTTATAAAAATTCTACCGGACGGATCTTAAACAGGTATAAGAGATATCATCTACAATCTACAAAAATTATTCTTATTCTAACATTTTCTCTTCCAACAAAGATTCTCTATAGACATGGATGCTATAGACAAGGACATGCCTAAACGTTTGGCTGATGCTTTGAGCTGGCTATCGTCAGTAGCTGCTGTCATTATCCTTTGTTGCATGGTCAACTATTGGTTTATTTTGGGCGCAGCTATTTTAGCTATCATATTAAGTTTAGGCGTCAGTCTTTATACCAAGACATCTCGAAGTTTGAAACGTCTGGATGCCACAAGTAATACACATATGAATAGATGATTCTTTAATACTCTAAATTATCAGAGCTTCTCTCAGAAATAATATTTTCTATTTAATTTTGTAATGTAAAATATTAAATTCTGGTAGAGTCTAGATCTATTAATCAAGCATCAACAATTTTGATTTTCTACTTTACAGCTAGATCTCCAATTCTAAAACACGTTAACGAGGCTTTTCACGGATTGCCAACAATTCGTGCATGTAGGGCAGAAGTTTTCTTAACGAAAGAGTTTTATCACCATCAGGACCTTCAGACTTCTGCCTTTTCTCTGTACATGTACTCAGATTTTGCCCTTCGACAGTTTACAGATATGATTGGATTATCATTCATAGTGATTATCTGTTATACGTTTGTCTTTTCGGGAGATCAGAACTCCATTGGCAACGTTGGTGTGGTACTTACTCAAACCATCTTACTGTATTCCACAGTCAAATGGTGTGTTATTCAAATTATTGAGCTCGAAAATCACGTGACATCAGTGGAAAGAATTGTGGAGTTTTCTGACATTCAACAAGAACCTGCCTTAGAAACGAGTCTTGATAAGTTGCCACCCAAAGATTGGCCACAAAATGGTTGCATAGAGTTTAAAAATGTTTTCTTAAAATATTATCATCATGATGATCCTGTTCTGAAAAATCTTAGTTTCATTGTTCAGCCGAAGGAAAAGATAGGAATCGTGGGGAGAACTGGAGCTGGTAAAAGTTCTCTCGTTGCTGCTCTTTTTCGCATGGCTCACATAGAGGGAGAAATTTTGATAGACGGAGTATCAACAAGTGATTTAGGATTATATGACTTGAGATCGAAAATCAGTATTATACCACAAGAACCTTTTCTTTTCTCTGGATCTCTTCGCAGAAATCTTGATCCTTTTGAGGAATATTCAGATGATCTTATTTGGCAAGCTTTAGAAGATGTGCAGTTGAAAAAGGCAGTAGCTAATTTGGCTCATGGGTTGGTGACTAAAGTTTCAGATAGAGGTTTAAATTTCAGTGTGGGCCAACGACAACTTCTTTGTCTTGCACGTGCTATTATTAAGCAGAACGCAATATTGGTCCTTGATGAAGCAACTGCTAATGTTGATGCTGAAACTGATTCCTTGATTCAAAAGACGATCAGGAAAAGATTTGAAAATTGTACTGTTTTCATTATTGCTCATAGACTAAACGCGATTATGGACTGCGATAAATGCATGGTTATAGATACAGGAAGGATAGTGGTAATTATTTAGATATTGAGAAACAAGCCATATACACGGAAAAAACTGCTATGGTTGGGACAACCACACAAATATTAAAATATAGTACAACTACAATTTGTGGTTGCCATCACCAGTATTATGGTTGCCACAACCACAACTATTACCTAGCATCAACCATATCTATGTGGAAACTGTTAATAAATAGTTGCCACAACTATTTCATAATGCTTACCACTACCACATGTGGTTCTGTCAATCAAAATCGTGGTTGTGGCAACCACAAATTAGTAGTTTTATGATATTTTACTATTCTCTGGTTATCAGAACCAGAGAGATTTTTCCGTGTACCAAATGCAAGATTATGTTATTAGAGTTGATTGTTGTTGTATTGATCCTTTTCAGGAATTTGATCAACCCTCTTCCTTACTGGACAAAAAGGAAGGTTTCTTGTACGACATGGTGCAGCAAACTGGGACCGAGACAGCTGCTCTGCTTGAAAGAATGTCTCAAAGTAGAAAATTTTAATTTGAAAGAAATATATAATGGTTTAATAATGTTATTATTTGTTTTCTGTTCATAATCCTGAATTTTAGACCAATGCATTATCTCTAATATAGAATTAATGCAGGACATAAGAGAATTTCTGTAAAGTTCTTCATATTATTTGTCAGTAACTTCTCTGTTTTTAATATAATTGTTACGTCCTGCCTATCGTTATCGCTAATTGTCCTACCTGGCAATAGAGCTCCCAAGTATCTTTTTTTGGCGCTGCGAATTGCGGCGAAACATGGAAACTCTTGGGTGTTTCCGCACTTCAATTGCATTAAAAACACACAAAACGTTTATAATTCATTAAAATTAATGTA
>JAUESH010000020.1:19441942-19455578 GCA_032275165.1 Synergus magnus | reverse complement strand
AAAGCTTTCTCCACCCAAAAATTGCAGTCTGAAGATGGCGCTGCGGTCGAATTGGTCGAGTTACTTGAGAGCTCTATAAGGTCCGTCAACTTCTTTGCATTAGTGAGTCTCGTAAAGTGTTTCAAGTGACAAGTATTATGAGGTCCTTTGATGGTGTGAAGCACGAGATCCACATGTTTCAGAGCGCGATGCGCGTGACGAGAATGTGCCTGCGAAGCGGGAAGATTTTTTCGAATATTGTTTTCTAATTCCTTTGTGATATATTGAAGTTGGTTAGAAAATTTCGAAATTTGTACGACTGAAGTTGAAAACTCTTGAAAGTCACCATAATAGTTTGTGTCTCACTGACACGTTTAAATTTGGGGTTTACGTTTCTGGCACGTGCAGTTTAGAGGTTGGAAGATGTCGAGATACGTCGGGTATCGTGAACCTACCCTCAGGCATTGAGTGCGTGTTTGTCGTTTCGATCCCTGACGATGCTACCAGTGTCACTGTATTGTCTGTGTCACCCTCCATAGTCACCCTTTGAAGAGCGTCCTTTCATTCATCTAATCCATAATTATACTACTGACATAGGCACCCGCCTTCTCCCAACATTCCCAAAATCTCTCATCATTAATTATCAATATTTCATGGCACGCATTTTATTTTCTAATAAAATTATTCATTACAGCCTGTAGACGCTTAAAAAAGATTTTTTCTCCCTGTTTCTAAACTGTTTCGGATTTCGTTATATTTAGAATTATTTACAACTAGCAAATATCATGATATTTATTAAGTAAATTTTATCCTTGGATTTCAAAGTATTTTATAATATTTCATATCTTCAAGGATTACGAAAAATGTGGAGAGTTTTTAAAATGTAAATGATTTCGAATTATTTAAAAATATTTTAGGGTTAATTTCCACGGATAGTAAAAAATATCGAATATATTTTGAAATTCTTTGAAATCCTACCAAAAAATACTAAAATTTCATTTTAATCCTCGAACAAGTTAGATATCCTTCAAAATCCTTTGATATGCCCCGAAATGATTGCAAATGTTTTTAAACTCATTAAAATCTTATTAAATACCTAGATAATGCTTCGAAATTCCTTGAAATCTTCTAAAATCTGTTAAATTAAATTAGGTAATAAATGTTAATATTTAAATTGTGAAATAATCAAATCGAAAAAGATCTTCACTTTTTATCGTATCTCTTTAATTCGGAAGTTAACATTCTGAAGCTAAATCTTTTTTCGCATGATAAAGAGAAGAAGAACACGAAACCGAATGTAATTTTCACTCTATTTCCTTGTTTCCTTTTTTGCTCCCTTGTAATCTAAGATCGGGCAATTTCAGCTGATCGATTAATTACTCACGAAAGAAATGTTTCAGAGATAGGTTTTGTAATTAACTTTTCAATTCTTTTGATCTTAATTTGCGTTTCGGATCTCTCGCCAAAGAGAAATTTCGAAACTAGTCTTCACATATATATTTGTTTAGAAGATTGGATATCACTACGTTATTTTAGCTCATCTGGTAACGTGCATGGTTCACTCTCCAGTATGGGCGACTGTCGCAGGTTCGAATCTCAATGCGTGCAAAGAAATTCGAACTTGTACAAATTTTCATTCTCGTCCATGGATCTCTACTACTTAATATAAAATTAATATAAACGCATCACAAATGAATAATTGAAAATTAGTTTATTCAGATGGACAAATTTTCTGTAATAATTTTTTAAGATTGAATTCCTAGTTCACGTAAATAAGTGAGCGAGCTTTTTTGCACAATATGTTGTGAGGCCATTACTTAGTTGGGGGTAGCAGACTCAGGGGGTCGCTGGGGGTGGCTCTTACCTAAATAACCACTCAGTCACTCGCCGCCCGCGCCAGAAGGGGTGAGTGCTCCGATACTATTACGTGATGTAAGAGCAACCGGGCATCCAGAAACCACCCTCAGATTAACGAGGCCATTCTCAGATTGATTTCTCGAGAAAAGTCTACCTTCCACTTCGTGACTCGATCCCGCTTTGCCCCTGAGGTGCTTCGCACTTCTTAACTTCGTTTCGGAAAAAGCAGTACGTTCATTTCAATCCAAGTCCGGAGTTAAAATAAAGAAATAGAGTTCGATCAAAGTCTTTAGGATGGGCTAATTTTTCATTTCTTTTATGACTGAAAAGTTCTGAACGTTCAAATGAATAATGAAAAAAATGTTCTTTTTTTAGTGAGAATACAAAATCACAAGATTGATTTAAAAATCAAAACGCCCACAATTTTTTTCAGATTTTAATACCAGAAAAATGATCTCTGCGGGATGATAATATCCGGACCCAACCTTAAAACCCACCCTCTATGGAAAACACCAAAAAGCCCAAAACTTTTTTGAGATTTTAAGACGATTGGGTTAAAGTTTCAGACGTCTAGTCTGACGATATTTTTTACATTTAATCAAAATAAGGTTCCCAAACCCCAAAATTTGTATTTATTTACTAGCAGAAATTTGTCCGGGATTTAAAAAAATTTCATAGAATTTCAAGGAATTTCAAGAGATTTCATAAGATTTCAAAAATTATAAAAGGATTTTAAGAAATTTATAGTGATTTTAAGGAATTTCCAGGGATAAATTAAAAAAATTTCAAGAGATGCTAAGAAATCTTGATTGAGTTTCGGGATTAAAAACGATTTTTAAAAGAGCTGAAAAGAATTATCAAAGTGTTTTTTCCAAAGATTTTACAAGATTTCAAGACATTTTAACTGATTTTAACGAATTTGAAGGAATTTGCAAAGATTTTAAGAAAGCTTAAGAAACTTTGAAGTTTTTGTAGAATTTGAAGGGTTTTGAAGAGATTTTTATGATTTTAAAAATATTTCCTGTTTTAAGAGATTTTTAAAAAATTTTTTGAAACTATTTTTGAACTTTTTAAGTTAAAATATTTTTTTAATTTTTTAATCTGGTTTTTGTAAAATTTTAAAAACATTTAAAATAACTAGCAAATTTAGTTGAATCCCTTGAAATTTTGTTACTTTTTTTTAAATCCTCAAAAAAAACTTTAAAATCTTCTAGAATCCCTAGGTAAATCCTTAAAATAATTTAAAATCCCTTGGAATGATTTAAAATCACTTATACTGTCTTGAAATCCCGAGTCAAAATTTTTCTATGGCCCAGACCGGGCCCAGACCGGGGAGGCTCAGATCGGCGATGAAACAAATGGCCCGACCGGTTCCAGAACTGGCAGCCCGAACCGATCGGTTCTTTTATCACTAAAGAAAAGGGAGTATCTCTATAAGTTAGTTACTTTCGTAGTGTGCTCGTATTTCACACGATATCCCCTTCGTACACAGTCCAAAATCAAATCCGAAATGTAATGGCGTGGACAGCCTGCCGGGTTGCTTATCTGCGGTCACCATAGAAATCCAGCGAATACATTACACGCATCGTTTAGATGATTGGCACAGATTAGGCAATGCGAACTTCGTCGCGGATTTGAGATAAGACCTCTTTCCTCCTCGAGGTAAAATATCAAGACTTTTCTAAATGTTATAAAAGGAAACAGGAATTGGAAATACTAACATATCGATTTTGTATATTCCTTGTAACGCTCGATTTTTTTTCTTGCTGTGGAGCTTCTCGTCATAAGTAGAGAGGTTTTGAAGGGTAGTTGGCACCCTTAAAGGAAACATTCGTCCAAGGTGGCACCCCGATTGTAAAGGGTAGAAATCTCGGTGGCTCCAGTTTGCTCGAGGTGCACATATAGAGAAACAGACAGAACGGCAGGCGAGGCACGTAATGGCGTGTCGGAGTTAACCGGTTGATAACCATCAGTTATAATTAACTCAGGCCAACCAGCGAACAAGCCAACCCTGGTATCTACTCCCTCTGCACCTCCACTTCGTCCTTCTACTTCTCACTTCTCTTCTCCACTGCATTACCGATAGACCTCATATACAAAGATAAATTAGATTATTATTTAATATTATATTATTATTATTTTAAAACATTTGAATTCTGGTGAATTTGAAGTCTCTTTAATTAAATATTAACCTTTAGCTGTCACACTGGGGCGTTTCGTACCCCACCGATAAAAATATTGTATTGCGAAGCGGCTATTGACTTTTTCGACTTAAAAAAATTTGATGACAATTGTTAAGAGTTGTTTTAGAAGACAGAATTGATTCATTTATGAGAAAATAATATTTAGTATTAAACAAAATTTTTTTATATTAAGAGGTAAAAGTTAAATGGGATACTCTTGATTTCGGCTGGGGTAAAATTGACCCCAGTGTGGCAGCTAAGGGTTAAATATCACTCTATGGTTGTATGCATTATCCCGTGTGGAAAAAGTTTGGGGCCAATTTCAGTTCAATTGGGGGCCGATTCTAGTTTATCTAATCTAGACGGTCTACTTAGGTCCCTATCAGGCCCACATGTGGCGGACCAAAGTAAAAATCTGGCTACATTAAATCCGTATAATAATTTAGACGTTTAGAAGTCTTTTAATTGTAATTTAATTGTTTGAAAAGTAATTTTGTCGTTGGTAACAGTTGGATGACCAGAGCGCGGTGTATCTTTAAGATCAAAATCTCCGGAACGAGATTAGTCCATATAATTAGCGCCACATTAACGTTTAGTCGGGCTAATTTGGATCTCACCGGCGCCCCAATCTTTTTTCCACAAAGGTTGAGAGAATATGGACGAGCTATTGGGCCTGAATGTATCACGTGACCTCGCGCGATTTTCTCACCATGTCTCCTATGGCTAATACCCATTGTCGAGCGACATAAGCTCATAATTGATCGGCGCGATCCGAAGCATGTATGTTACACAACTATACAGCTGGAATCTACCAGTTTACTGTAGACGAAGTGACGTGTGCTTCTGGCACGCCAATCCCCCTTTAGGTAGCCCATCGCAGAAGCTTCGCAGGATTTCCAAGCCGTTATGCAACTAAGCCACCCTCGAATGTAAACCCCATAGGGATAAGTACGGTTAAATGAGACTCGATATAATCGAGATGTTATCGATGGATTTCGACTGTCATTAGGAACTGCGCAAATACAAGGCAGTGGGAAGCATTTTCCATTAAATGAAAAGATGGTATCGTTGCATGGGAATAAAATCATTAGAGGATGATTAAGAGAGAACCTTTTTAATGAAACTGAAGTTTTCAACGTTTACCACAACGAAAAATTATTTTTTTGTAAAAAAAAACATGAGACCTAAAATTTTATAGCGCTAAATGGTTCCATTTGATGTCATAAGAAACCCAAAACAGTTTCAACCCCCTACCATACTAGGATCACCATAAAATCATCCCCTAAGTACAAATAAAATCATTATAAATTAAATAATAAATAAACTTCGAGACCTAAAATTTTATTTTTCGCCATTTTTTGAAATTTTCCAAAAATATTTATTGTGATTTTTCTTCACTACTAAAGGACTGATTACACCGAATTACACGCAAATCCCATTCAAGCACGAAAATTCTTCTGATTACTTGACATGGACTCCACCAGGTGCAACCCTGATTTTTAGTGATTTTTAATGATTTTTTTTGTGCTTAAGGGTTGATTTTTAGGGTGAACCTAGAAGATTAGGTGGATGAAACTTTTTTTGGCCTCTTTAAACATTAAATGGAACCATTTAAAAGAATAAAATTTTAGGTCTCGAAGTTAGGATTTACAATGATTTTTTTTAAATTTGTTTGCTTCCACTGGTGGAATTTGTTCGTATGTCCAAAAAAAAGTACCCCAAATTTCAGCTAAATCCGTTAATATTTACCCACAAACATAGACCTTGACATTTTCCATAGACAGCGTGTCTACTGTGCGGAAATTTAAGAAAATCTGGGAACTGTCCGATAATTGAAAAAATCCGTGAAACCGGGAATTGTCCGTGATTTTATTTTTGATGCCGGAAATGGATTTCCGGTTTGAAAAAACTTTTCCGAATGATCAATCTAAATATTTTTATTTGACACTTGCCGCTTTTGTTAAATCTCTTGAAATCTTTTGAAATCCCTTCAAATCTTTTTAAATAACTTTTAAATAACTCGCTTGACATTCTTTAAAATCATACTAAAAATGCCTTGAAATCTTATGAAATCTCTTGCAAATCCTAAAACTTTTTTGAATTCATTAAAAATTCCTTGAAATTCCTTAAAATCTTAGAATCCTTCTAAGTCTTTTGAAATCCCGTCAAATCTTTAGTAATTGTTTAACATAAAAAGGGAACCACCCTAATGGGTATTCTTCTAAAAATGAAGTTGTAATTAGCTTCTTTTAAGATTCGTTGAAAAAGATTTTCGGAATTTAAATAAAGTTTATGTCTCTGAACATGTGAAATTCTGAAATTTTGAGACATTTAAGGTTCGTTTTTCTCTTCTAAAGAAAATTGGTATAAATCGAGAGCTATAATTCAATCCTCAATAGGTACTGCGCCCAATCCCTAAATCAACAGTCGCCTGATTCAGTGGGCGATATAACGAGGTAAAGCACTCGCTGGCAATGTAAAAGGCCAATCTCAATCACTTTTCCACCGTTCTGCCGGCTTCCAGGCACCACTCTACTAATTCCTGCTAAGCAGAACAAATGTTTTCTTTTGGAACGGAGCCGTAAGTGCGCGAACGAACGTTTGCGCGAGATCGCGCGCGCAATCATCGCTAAGTCTTTTAATTTCCTATATTGGGGGGATTACTCGTGCACGAGGGTTGCACGGGGTGGTAATTGGCTGTCAGGGCTTCCCAGTCCTACCAACCGACAGACCAACAACCCCGAGAGATTGGTATCGCTTATAATTAACTTCTCCGTGCCACGAAGCCATCGTTTCTATCGGCGTCGACGGAACGGAGAGAGAAACGCGAGTCAGATTGAGTGCAAGAGAGACACTCTCGAAACCAGAGAGCGAGAGAGAGAGAGAGAGGGAGAGAACTTTGTTACTACCAGAAAGATCGCCTGGGAAATCCCATAGACAGAAATACGTCCATTTTCAACGTCGTCGATCATTGTAGTAGATTCCACACTCCGCTTGCTGTACCAATTGCACTACTATTTTATGTCCAATTAAGAGAAGAGAGCTTCATGTTGGTAAATCTATTGAATTAGTTCAAATATAATGTAATTGATTTTAGAATTAATCTAAAAGTGAATAGGAGCTCTTCATTTAACAATCCTATCTCAAAAAAGGGTGTAACGAAATGTCTCGAAAATCTCGCATACATTGTTATTGCAAACCTGATTGGCTCTTGAAATCTGAACCAGCGAAATTTCATTGGTTTTTGAATGACTTGAAGTTGTAAGAAGTAAAATAAATAATTTTGCGGGTAGCGCGCGTGTTGGTTTGCTAGTTATAATAAATGGAAGCTTTTTTCATTCAAGGAGTCCTACTTCAAGTTGGTTAGAAACATTTTCCCCGGACCAATCTTGCATCTCAATTCAACCCTATTTTATATTCCTCAGTCACAAGTTTCCACTTTGGAAACGACGATTTCCCTTATGGAAAGAAACGCTTCTTAACTTGAGTCGAAGAAATTGCGAATTCAGTGACAAGTGTTTTACTTAATCTTTCCTTTCGTCTCGCAGGTCTGTTTTGACTTTCAGTCCGTTATTTTCCTTCTCTGCCATCAGCGAATCTCAATTTGCCAACTTTCCTTCTGCACTGAGAGTCTCTAACTTTTAAAAGGCCTAGTATTTTCCCGGTTGTCATCACGGAACGACAGGTTGAGGTTGAGAGAGTGTGTGGAAAGAGATGCTGAGTGGAGAGGTGAAAGGAAAGAAAGATAGATAGAAATATTCACAGAAAGATAGAAAAAGAGGGAAAGAGAGGAGGTGGTGGTTGTAGAGACCGCACGCCGAAGCTTGCAGAGGATTTTACGGGCACAGGATTGTGGTCGCCTCCTGTAGAAGCAGAGAAGGCGACAGTGGCGCGAAGAAAAGCTCTCTGAGTGCGAAGGATATGGGGGTGGAGAGAGAAGAGGGTTGAAGTGAGAGAGAAAGAAAATGCGAGTACAAAGAGGACGCGTGCGTGACGTTAAGAGGGAGCGAAAGAAACGAGAGAGAGAGAGAGAGAAAGAAAGAAAGGGGTGGTGAGGTCCTTCGAAGTCTAAGTAACATCCATTTCCACCCCCATTCAACCCCAACTCACCAAACCACCCCTTTTACTTTGCTTTACCTTACTATACTTTACTTACTACCTCTGCCCACTTTTTATTTGCAATCTCACTTCTTTTCGCAGCTTGCACCTTCCTCCAGTGGTGCTCAATATGAACGAGTCTCACTAAATCGAAAAATATTTAAGTATACTAACAACTATGATCCGCGCACTCTGAATTTTTTAGGTCTAAGGGATGATATGGGGTGAGTTCCAAAGGAGCCGGAGGGATAAAACTTTTTGGGATGTTTTTTAGCATTGAGAAGACATATTACCAACAATAAAGTTTTGACCCCACGAATTAGAGAATTTTTCGTGAATTTTTTAGGTTTAAGGGATAATATGGGTTAAGTTCCAAATGAATTAGGGGGATGAAAGTTTCTAGGGTGTCTTTTAGTTTTGAGAAGACCTATTATCAACAATAAAATTTTGACCCAACGAATTAGGGTAATTTTGGTGAATTTTTTTATCTTAAGGGATGAAGTAGGGTGAGTTCCAAATTCAAGGTGGGGTTGAAACTTCCGTGGGTCATTTATTGGGTTATATAGAACTACTTTCCACCAGAAAATTTTGTATCTTGTACGTTTTAGAAAAAAAAATGTTTCATTTTCGTTTATCGTAAATGTTGTAAACTTCAGTTTTATAAAACTTATAATTCCTTGTCTAATTTCAGGTTTTCGATAACATTGTGTTCGATATTTTCGAGATATATGGTAACATCACTTTTTTAAAATAATATCTAAAATATCTTCTCTTTCTTGTGTAATCTATAACACACAAAGGCTCCTCCCCGTGCAACACACGATATTTTTTTAACACAGACATCAAAAAGGCCTGGCTTTATTATTTTCTATTGCAAGATCTATATTGCAATTCATTATGAACGAATTTGAGAAAAGGTTGTAAATTTGGCTGGTAAAACTGGTAGCAGTATAGCAGCAAGTGGGCATGTTTCGAGCAACCTTCCACCTCGTCTCGTATACCTTCCCACAATTTCCCCTTGCTCCTCTGTTACACGAAATATCAGTAGCCCTCGCGATAACTAGTTTCTGAGCAGGTCACCCCAATTAACGTTTCCACATACAGCAAGTCCGCGCAACCCCGCACCTTCGTTTACTCTCACCTACACACACACCCCTTGGAACCGCGTCTCGTAGAAACTTATAATTGCAAAAGGAGCCGGCAATTATAATTGCCTCTACCCCGTCCAAACAGAGACGGTTGTTACCATCTAAAAGCCGTCGCCATGAATGCCCCAATTGCCAGGCGTGTCTCAAATACTTGCAAACGTATGCAAGCATATTATTCTAATTTGAAAATGTTTTGAGGAACTTCTTTCTTTTCTTTCCCTTTGTGGAAAGAGAACATTTTTAAAAGAGTAAGGGGGAAATAAATCGTTGTAGGGAATCAAAAAACTATTTAAACTAGGGTTCTGGCGAGGCCCTGCTCGGGATTTACGTTTGTAATAAAAATATCTCTCTATATCATAAAAAGATCTCACCGCCGCTGTGTCAAGAATCCAGCTCACATAAGCCCCAATAAGACCCCCATAAGACCCCCATAATACTCCATAAGACCCACATAAGACCACCATAAGATCACCATAAGACCCCCATAAAACTACCATAAGACCACTATAAGACCAACATAATACCCCATATTGACTAATTGTCGCATTACTTCATGACATATTCCAATATTATGACATGTCTGATTCGCAGTGTATAGGAATAATATATTACTGTGGTACATTAAAATAATATAATAATCATAATCCAACAGATCAAATAGCACTTCCAGATCTCTTAATTAATCTCAACACGCACATTTAAAGGTTCAAATTTTGCCTGGCGTAGCGCACAGAGAAGAAATGAATCATCAGTGGAAGGGGAAAAAGTCCGGCTGGTGGGCTGCGCGAGTTCGTGCTCACTTTCAACTATTTTCAACTTACTTGAAACACTAGAATTCTGCTTCTAACCCCTTTTTCCATTAATGGAATCAATTCTATAAATTATAATAAATTTCAAAATACCATTTAAGTTGCCAGAAAATTGAAAATCACGGAACTATATCGATAATGAAATATCTGAAAAGAATTGAGAGCTTGGAGAACAAAATGAGACCGGAAGCGGTCATGGTTTTACCGATACATGCACAAAGATAGTTTCCGGTTTGAGCGCTCGGTAATGCAGGCAGAGCCACTCATGGTTTAGATCCTCGCTTTTCTCGTGAAGTGGTGGTGTGCTGGTGGAAAATCGATTATTTAAATGTACCGCATACTCAGGAGTGCGTTCAAATACGCTTGTGCACACAAAGAATGTTGACGCGAGAAGCCGATGGAACCAAATGGTGGGGCTTTGAGAAGGTGGATTGAGGAAGGGAAAGCGAATCGTGCGGAAAGGAGGGGCGGGGGGGACCAAGACTCCGGTCAATTAAGTGCAGGAAATTAGAGTTTTAATTACGCAGTCATTCAGAAAATTACATCGGGGCTACGAAGAAGGCGCCGCCACCACAACCACCGCCGTGCAGACAATGACGGCTCTCCATGGTCGCTACAGGGCGTTTCGATTAGTCGATTTGCTCTCTTAAAAGAAATCTCTTTTCAGCATTACAACCGATTTTAATCCGACAGAAGCTACTGGCTTGCAAATTTAATCAGCTCTTTAATTTTTCTATTAACAAATCTCAGCGCAATTTAAGTAAAGGTAACTTTTTTGTCTCTGATTAAAAAGTGGGGAAAAAAAAATAAAGGGAATGCAAATCTCTGTGAAGTTGCACCCCCACTATTGGAAATTCGAATTTTTTTTTAGGATTTTGAAAAAAAGTTCATTTTTTCAACAGTGAAGGGAAGCGTGAAGTTAGCCCCCTAATTTTAATTTCTAAAACATACAAGATCCAAAATTTTCTGATGGAAACTAGTCTTATACAACCCAACAAATGACCCACCGAAGTTTCAACCCCCTCGCGGATTTGGAACTCACCCCACATCATCCCTTAGACCTAAAAAATTCAAATTTACTCTAACACGTGGGGTCAAAATTTTATGGCTGAGAATCATTCTCTTCAATGATAAAAAACACCCCAAAAAGTTTTATCCCCCTAGCTCATTTGAAACTCGCCCCATATCATCCCTTAGATCTAAAAAATTCACCAAAAATTCTTTAATTCGTGGGGTCCAAATTTTATTGTTGATAATAAGTCATCTCAATGCTAAAAGACATCCCAAAAAGTTTCATCCCTCTAGCTCATTTGGAACTCACCTCCATGTCATCCCTTAAACCAAAAAGTTTTTGGTGAATATGGAGTGAGTTCCAAATGAGCTGGAGGGATGAAACTTGTTTGGGTGCCTTTTAACATTGAGAAGTCTTATTCTCAGCAATAAAATTTTGTCCCCACGAATTAGGGAATTTTTGGTGAATTTTTTTGGACTAAGGGATGATATGGGGTGATTTCCAAATTAATTAAGGGGATGCAAGTCTTTAGGGTATCTTTTAGTATCGAGAGGACGTATTATCAGCAAAAAATTTTTGACCCCACGAATTATGGAATTTTTTAACTTTAAGGGATGAAGTAGGGTGAGTTCCAAATTTGCGGGAGGTTTGAAACTTTCGTGGGTCATTTTTTGGGTTGTATACAACTACTTTGCACCAGAAAATTTTGGATCTTGTAAGTTTTAGAAAAAAGAAAAAAACTTTCATTTTCGTTTATCGTAAACGTTGCAAACTTCAGTCTCATTGCTAAAACCCATCAGGAACTTTAGAACTATTGAAGAGAGACTTAGAGCTTGAATAAAAAAATTGGAATTTTTAATAGTGGGGGTGCAACTTCACAGGGATGGAATGCAATTTGGTGAAAATCTCGCTCGGAATTACAGCGATCGGTAAGTTCGAAAATGTAGTCATTAATTTGGTCAAGCGTCGAATAATCGTGCGACGTCACACCACGCATTTTGTCCGGAGGCAAATGCGCGTGTGTACATATGAGGTAACTCAAACCGGATGTCAAGTGGTCCAGGTAATATTGGTTGCAAACTGAATGACCGTCGCACTGCTCGGCAGCCAGTGGGCGCCCATCGAGTAGCCGTCACAGACCATGTAATTAGATTTAACCCCCGCATTTCCCCCTAAACCCCTCACCCAAAACTCGAAGCGTGACTTTACCCCTCCTTCGTTCTACTATTGTAGTTTAGGGTTAGGCATCAGTTACAGACACCGCATTCGGACACATAAATAGATTGACTGCTCCCTATGCTGCTATACAGACTCCATCTAAATATCCAATTTTCCAGAATTTATAAAGATATTAAATTAAAGAATAATTAAAATTATTAAATTACAGAAAAAAAATAATAAAAGTTGAATTTAATGGTTCGATAATAGTTTCATGATTGTCATGACGAGGTGAGTGAGATAAAGGGGTGGAATTAAAAGAACAGAAAGTACAGAAGCTATAGAATTGTAGCAGAGGAACTATTGTCAAAAAAAAGGGAAAAAGTGAGGGTTGAGATAAAAGCATTTTGGACGGAAAGTGTAATCGGGAAAATGAAAAAAATCGTCGACAAGTGGATATAATGGAGAGTGTTAATTTTCGAAATGAAAACGAGGCATCCGTCTTTGGCGAAACGCTTGGCACTCGACATTTTAGCACTCAGCTCATTCTCTCCACTCAACGCATTAGAGTAATGAATTAATTTCCATCCAGCACCCACTTTCCCCTCCTCCTTACGGGTGCACTGTCTTCAGCTAGTACACCCCTCTTCCCCAATGGACGCGAGTTCACTCTTTTCCTCCCTCTCGCACTTTGCGCCCGAGATTTAAAGTCTATTTTCTTAATTATAACCGAGCGACAATGGCGCCCGGACGTGACGTCACTCTTCCTAAGTAACGTCCGCCTAAGAGAGCTCGTTAAGAGGGAGAACGCGTCCAACGAACGTACTCAGACCTATTTAGTAATTAGTCTTTCGGATTAGTGACTCCTGGAGACAAGGGTAAGAAGGGAAATTGAAAAAAGCTCGCTAAGTAATCTACATTAACGAAGCGAATCTTATTGGCTTTTATATTCCAATCGGATACTCGAGAGTGGCTCATTTTTAGCTCTGCAACTTTGCTTTTCTAATTTTTTCAGTTGAGATTTTACGTGGAATTTCTTCCTGAGAAATATAAACTTTTGTAATTTGTAGGTACATTGCATAAAAATCACACAACACCTGAGATTTCATTTCAATCCCTTTAAATCGTTGGACATCTTTTGTGATTCGTTGATATATTTTAAAATTATTCAGGAACTTTTTAAATTCATTGAAATCTCATAAAAGCCTACCAAGTTTTGGAAATCCTTTACAATCTTTTGAAATATTTTGAAAATATTATTATAAATCCTTAAAATGTACGAAATTTTTTTTAATTCGAGAAAATAACTGAAAGAAGGGGTTGCGATAAGGCCCTTTATCGGCCCCCCTGAATCATATTTTTTAAAGTTTATTATCGAGATCATTCTTATTT
>JAUESH010000020.1:19399303-19427287 GCA_032275165.1 Synergus magnus | reverse complement strand
ATATCTTGTAGTCTTTTTAAACTAACTGAAATCCCATGTGAAATCCCTTTAAATTTTTTTTATTTCCTTGAAGTGTTTAGAAATCCCCTAAAATCTTATCAAATATCTTAAACATAGGATGAAATCAATCTGCTGAAAAATAGAATAGTGTATTTAAATTTATAAAAATAGTTTATTTCTATTAATAACTGAAAAACATTTATGATTTTTTCCATATACTTAAACCTGCTTGTTCTAATTTAATATGATAACGTGAGTTTATTTTCTTGCAGATTGCCAAAAGATGTTGCAGAATCGGTGAGTTTATATCTTATTTCCCGTTATAAATAGTAGCCTTTCGAGTATAATGTTATGCTGAACGAATAAGAATCGCTGCAGCTCGTGATAATTTATTATCCAGGCAAGGTTCTTTGTTCTTTTCTCCACTTCGAAATACTGAAACGTTGGAAGTCGTTAGCGTATTCATGGGTTTATGGGACAATTAACCCTTTGAGGGACAGTTTAATTATAGAAGCGATTAAACATCTTAACATATAAACACACACCGAGCCAAAGGAATACGAAACGCGACATGGCAGTGAGCGGCTATACCAATTAACATACTAATAACGCTCTGCTTTCGAGGGTAGTCGAGATGCAAAAGAAGGAGACCGGAGGGTGTTTAAATTCTAAATGCATGTGCGTTTACCTCTTGTGTGACTTACTTCACTCTCCTCTTTTGCTGAAAAGTCGATGTCGAAGAATCTTGCTCAAAAGGAGGGACTCTAGTACATTAAAATAACTAAACTCAAGGCATAGTTGCCCTTCATGAAAATTTGAGTCGCATTCGAGTTTTATCCTTTAAAAAAACAATTTAAAAAGTGATGCAATATTAGAGTGTCTACTAAATTTTGGCCACGAAATTCCCGGAAATTATTATTATTAATTAAAATTATTATTAGATTCAGTTATTTATGTTGAAGTGATTGAAATTAATTGTTTATAATTTAAAATCAGTATAGTTCTTCTTCGATTTTAATTAAAATATGAGTTTGTGAATAAAACTCAGTTGTCGTTTGCGGCCATCGCTAGTTTGCAAGGATGAAAGTGGTTTTCTTACAGACAGCATCTTCGTCCATGCAAGAATTTAAATCTTGGAGCGAGTATTTTATGGTGATAGTTTTTAAGGTTTCTGGAAAGCCTTTTGGACGTTTTATTTAGAAAATTAATTTAATTTACGTAGAAAGTAAATTCTGGGTAGTTTTATTATTCGCATTACCAGTGCTCTTTAATGCAAAACTAAAGGACCATTAAAAACGTTTCAAAAGCGATAAATTTTCATTTGTATAGATATTAGCTTTTAATTTCAAGTTTGTCGATGCTGCAATTTTGTGATTCGCGCAGGTGTTAATATTGCGAGGCAACACGCGAGCGGCAACCCGATATGTTGGCTAACGCGGTGACTGCTTTTCATTTAATTAGGTAATTACAATGTTTATTTAATTAATATAACTAGGACGCCCAGTAAAGGTGTTTGGGTAATGCCTTCGCTATTCTGGCGTGTAGAATTTAATGACATCCATTAACGAACGTTTACATTAACGTTAATGATCATGCGCGCAAGTCCGTTTCGCGCGAGATTTCCAATTAACGAGTTGCAAAAAAAAAGTTTTCATCCGCTCTATTACCGAAGTCCAAAAGACAAGATTTGCGGGATCGACCGTTTTAAAAAGTCGTAGAATGTGTTAGTTACCGTTCCTTCCAAGATGTCTTTACTTTTTTTTTTAGTCTTCTCTGCTTTGTCACTCGATCACGATCTATTTCTATGGTCTGGATCGTTTCAAGCGTGACTCGCTGACAGAAACAAGGAGTCGGGTTTTTATAGCCATTGCGGTTGTAACGTTTTTAAAAGGTTCTAAATTAGGGAATTGATTGCGTTGAATCTATACAACTATTTTTTGTTTCATGTCATTGTTTGATCTTGTTCTTTCTTCTGTGTTAAGAATTCGTAACCAAGTTTCAATAAGTCGTAAAAAAGAAGACTGAAAAATGGGAGCAAGAAATAATTTGGAGAAAAGGATGTTTTTAAACATTTTTTGCTTCCTCATAGAGGAAGCTTTGTAGTCATTACTATGGTTTAAAGACAGTTGTACATAAATTGATGAAATTTGTAGGGCTTATTTGTATAACGAATATCTCAAAACGTGCTCATCATTATAAATCCTATCTTATAAAAGTGATGTTACCAATATGTCAAACACATTGTTGTTGAAAACCTGATTGGTCTAGAAATTGCGCGAATTGTGTGGATATACCGAATTTGAAAACTATCTTCAGAGACAGAGATTATAGCACTGTTTTACTTATTAGATGGTATCGAAGTAAGGGTTCTGAAAACACAAATATTATTCACAGTTAATTCCTGTAATTACAAGCTGATGTATCTAGGGGTGAGTCGATTCTTGGCTGCCGGCCTGAGCCCTTCGATTACTGCTGAAGATCGTTGCTCGGGTGTTCCTTGATTAGATCCACCAATGCCTTGGTAGTCGGTGCACCACGAAGCCATCTCGCAGCCACCTGACAAAGGCGACTATCGGGCGACACGCGTCGACCCTCTGGGGGCGCACGCGCCAAGATTCGCGACGTCATCGCGTTCGAGCGCGACGTCCGCTTGGCGCGCTTCATTCCGAGTTGGACTCCCGGTGCGACTGGATATTCGTGATATTCGAATTCGTTTTTGCACTCTAATGTGCGGCGGGAAGAGTCGCCGGTTTCTTTCACTATTCCAATTTTCCCTTACCAATCCCCTGTGACATGTCAGTGACAATATTTCATGCCCCTCATCAGTTTCCGTAATTAGTCACGTGAGAGAGTGTGTCAGGTTCCTTCCATTTCGCTTATCAGGGTGTTTTGTTAAGGAAGAGTGACTCCTGTGCTTGACATTTCTATTTTGAGTGTCTTAAGGAAGACTCGATTCCAGGGATTACATTGTCATTTAGTTTCTGCTGTACTTGAGGATTTACTGAGGAATCATCTTTAATTTAGGTGAGTAATGAACTGATGACCTGATAATCTGATTGGCTTTATTAGGAGTTTCGAGTATGAGAATTGAGGAAGGTTAATGGCAAGTTGAAGATGACTGCGAGTTAAATAGATGACATTCTAGAAGAACTTTCGGAAAAAGAATCTTGAAAGAATAACTCAAGAGGTATAGCTATTCCTCTTGAGTTATAATTATACGAGAATTAACAGCACACCTGATAAGATAATGGCATTATAAATCCATCATCAGTACTGAAATTATTCCTTGATCTATTTATTCGTAATTGAATTCAAAGCTTGTCACTCGATTGATGAACTCTTGAGCGATATGCTGTTGACAATGTGGCTCAACCATCATTCATAGAGGGAAATGTCAAGCACCGAATTCAATTCGGTTCAACAATGGGTGTTGATACTATCAAAATTCTCCGTTCCATTACTTTAAGGCATATTTCATTATCATCAGATGCTCATTGTTTCTGGGCATACTATAACTTGATTTCACATGTATTTTAATTGTAACTCCTTCTCAGTTTAGGAAGACGAGCTCTTATTTTAAAAGAATGTTAAAACGCATGTTCGAATTAATGTAATTGTAAGAATTGGTTTGTTAGCAAGTGCGCATGTGCAATTTGAATAACCAATACCCTCTTGGGAACTGTGCAAGCAACCAATCAGCTACTCTAGAATTTGCAAACTTGTACCTTAGCTACCGGCTAGTTAAGGAAACTTTAGCAGAATTGATACAATTCTTATTTAATCATCTACCATACACTGATGCACAATTCTATTTGCAAACGTGATTGAAAAACCAGATTTGCGAACGCTTGCGAGGCAGTAATTGAAGTATAATAAAAAGGGACGCGAAATTTTTTTGCAGGTTGACCTCGTTCGATCCCCAGTGTCGTATAAGCATAGTCTGCAAGCCAGAGACGCTAGGATCGCATTAATGCGACCTGTGGCAGTCTCGCACTGGCAATAATTGGGAGCGCCTTAATTGCCACGGTGCGAGCGATGACCGTTGTAATTGCCTCGCCTAAGGTGTTGAGAGAGAGAGAGAAAGAAAGAAAGAAAGAAAGAAAGAGAGATGAAGGACTAAAAGGATAGAGAATCGATCCTAATAGTCCAAGATCACTCAATAATTAATACATCAATTGGTATTTGTTACCAATTATTAACCACAATATTATTTCGTCCCAAATTGGTACCATTTCTGTGACCGGTTGCTGAAAAACAACTTGAATTCTTTAAACTTGTATTCCATTTTAGTTGGAATATCTCCTGAATTGGTTCCTTCAATTGCTAAACCCACAATAGTTATTTCACGATTATTTTCCCTTAATTGATTTTCCCCCTCTCTAGTTTCCCTTTGTCCTTCTTAGTCGGTACTTCGTCGTCGTTACGAGCGATCAAAGCGTTCGAGAAATTATCAGAGCACGATAAAGACCACGTTTTATACTCTTCCGAAGATCCGCGCCTTTTCGCTGCCTTTACTAATTGAACTGAAGACGAGGACGCTGGGCGCAATTAGCGAATTAATCCGCGATAAATTAGCGCGTCACTGGCTCACTCGTCTCTCTTTTTTCGCTTCCTCTTGGCTCGATTTTTCTCCTTCTCACAAGCGCCGCGGCTGATCCGAATCGCCGATAACTTTAATTAACCGTCCTCTCCTTTGGTTAGTCGCTTCACTTCTTTTTTAGAATCACCCAGGCCAAGGTAAATAACGCAACGAATTGGCTAGATTGATTCGACGTAATCGGGCTTCTGGATTTCCTTTACGATATGTCGCCGATATACGATGGAAGCAAACCTGAAAGCACATTTTAGAATTGTTTCGGAATCTGGAAAACCAGTAACCTGATTAAACTGTTTGTATCAGTGATTTAGGTAAAAAGATATGGGGGCAAGTTTAATTAAGCATTTATCGAAATTTTCTCCTCTTAATAAATATTTTTTAAATATCTTTTCTCAAATTGGATAAATCAAAGGTAATTTATTTTGTGATAATTTAGCTGTAAATTTCTCTTTGTTACAAATATAATTTATACAATAAGATTTGTGTCACTCATGGACAATTTGTCGATAATCGTCTCTCCTATCTCACTTAAATTATCCATAATGAATAATTTAAGAGACAATGTGACATGCGATTTACAATTAAAATTTCAAGTAGCTCGTTCCAAAGATAATTAAAACACGTGAAGTGAATTTGTAACGCGATATACCGATTGAAATACTTGATATTTACTTTTTTTTATTAAAAATTAATTTTATCAAGTTTTCTATATATTTTTCTATAATAAATATTATAATAATTAATAATATTAATAATAATAATAATATTTATTTATATATTC
Organism: Synergus magnus; assembly: GCA_032275165.1. Lineage (NCBI taxonomy): Eukaryota > Metazoa > Arthropoda > Insecta > Hymenoptera > Cynipidae > Synergus > Synergus magnus. Next base: position 19,421,909 of record JAUESH010000020.1, on the reverse strand, counting down.
CAAGTATTTTAAGCTTTGAAAATACTGTAAATTCTGTGAATATTGTAAATATTGCAGATATTGTAGACTTTAATGCAATGAGACACAAGAAACAGTACAATGATTACACCTGGAACTGTAAACTTTTTTGCAATTTTTTCTGCATAAAAATCTCAGGAACTGTATGAGATATCGAAAAAACAAGAAAAAAATCCAAAGGATTCTGCGTTAAAAAATGCATCGACATCATGTTATGCTTTCCGTTTAAAAAATTTGTTGACCAGTGATAATCTGCAACAAATGAACGTAAAATGTTAAATTTTAATATCACGAATTATTTCTTTTGTACTAATACACTTTGATTTTTTATTTCTCTAATTGTGAATAATAATTATTTCAAAACTATTCAAAAAATGCATACCAACCTACATGGTAATTTTGTGATAAGATAGTAATGAATTGCAAATGATTTGTTTTGCATAACTGGTTCCTCGCTCTTGTGTTTATTTTTATATAAGTAAATGATAGGGAAGAAAGGAAAAAAATATATCGTAGCTCTAAAAATAATTTACAGAGAGGGAAATTACCAATTTTCACCATGACTAAATATTATTAATTAAAATAGTTATAAAAAAACTATTTTTCTTTTTGTTTTGCACATTTCAATCTAAGATTGCTGCTCTTTTCAAATGTAATATTTGCAGCTTATATGTATTTGACTTTCCACCTCGTGTTTTGGTAGAAGTGACTGCAGGAATGATAATCACTTTACGATCGGCCCTCGTGAAAGGCTCGAGTATTCGAGAGCTCGCTTTTGACTTCGATTGGTTTCCACGTTCGTTCAAGTTGCCGAAAGGGTCGGACCGACGTCAAGGCGGGTCGGAAGTCAATCTTCGCGGCCGGAAGTGGTTCACCCCCGACCATTGCCAAGTCGCTTCCTACCACCACAACCTTTCTCGCCGCACTCTTCCTCCGTCACTGGCTGGCTCCTCCAGTCGACGAGGCGCCTTCACCAACCAACCCCTAAATGAAATCCCGAAATTAAAGCCGTATATTAACCCCGCGGCGTCTCCTAAATTAAAAAACAACATATTACGGCGATGCCAAGCTATACAGCCATAGCAGGACGGCAGGACGGCTACACTCTTATACCTAGCCGTTACTTCACGAGACCAGGGTTATACCGGACTCGACCGCCATTCTATTGTCCGTAAATTGCGTTTTTAAATTCGTAAGGGGTTGGGGCACGTGTCCCGACTCGCGCTTTTACGAAACCTCAACCTGGATATATTGCTTTATCGACGTTTTCCGATACCCGTCTCTTCAGTCTATTTCTTTCTGAACCTTCTATATTTTTATACAAATTTTTAAATTTAAAGGCAATTATTATGTGTCGATAAACCGGTAATCATCGGAATTTTTTTCAAAAAATTTTTAAAGATTTCAAGAAATTAAAATGATTTTAAGGGGTTAGTCTACTTTGGACGCATGAAAAAAACGCCATTTTTATACATTTTTTTTGAAAATACTATTTTAGTTATTGATATAAAACTTTTTGAGCTAATGAATGCACTCATAAATTACAAAAAAAAATGTGTTTTTATTTTTTTTTAATCACATTTGAAGTATGAAAACGGTAGGAAAACAGGACTCCTCAAAAAGTAGGTAAGTGTGCGCTGTTGATGCAATTTCGCAGACCTCAATAGATTTCAAGAGATTATGAAAAATCTTTTGAATAAATAATTGAACTGAACTAATAATAATCGACACTTCCTCTCAATTTTTACTGACTTTAATTAGAATTACAGAAAGTAGGTTTCCAACTCCGGTTTGCAATAATTGAATTATCAAAGCGTTTCGTAAATTTGAAATAAAAGCGATTGCCGCGCTATAGCTGCTTATGTATTTATTATAAAAGACAAATTAAATATATGCTTAAACCCAGAAATGTCTATAGCAGAAGTGATGGTTAATAATTTATTTTCGATCGATTTGACATGTTTCAACAATCCTTTAAGTGGAGTTTCAATACTTAATATAATACCTTTTAAAATATTCCTCGCGCATTAATCTCTAGTCGGGATTTTCATTTTAAGAAAAAATATTTTAATATAATTGTAAATTTATAGAAGAACGATATAGTATTGACAATTCAATCTTACATAAAACGCATTTTACGCATTTCTTGCGTAAACTGACAAGGCCCTGTCCAGATTTCCCTAAATAGGGAAATAGTCTGCCAAAGCGTTACAAGCCTTGTGTGGGCCTTGCCAGTTTACCAGGATAGGGCCACATCAAAAGTATGGAAAACTGGCCAGACCCTTGTCAGGCCCATGTATAAATTTCTGCACGGGAAGAGCCGTACATTTCATTCCATAATAAGTGGTACTATTAAATAAGTTGATTGCGTCCTTGCTCAACGGTGTAGTTAGACTTTCTTTAAAAATCTGGTATCTTCTCTAGAGCAAGACAATATCGATATCTAATTACCAATAAAATTGGAGGCAATTAAGAGCTCCGATCTAGGGGTATAGTGAGTGGAAAAGGGTGCCGTCATCGTTCGTTAATTTTAGCTCGACTAACCCGGGCTCGTTAATCATTGTCTCCGAATCACTTTGTCCTCTCTTTTAATTTCCAAGGTACAAGCAACGAATCACTGGTACACAGGCGTTAACAGTGAAATCATTGTGCGAGAAACAAATGCGCAATTTCGCGGCAGATGATGGCTTCGGACTCTGGTAAATGACTTCCTGCTGATTCAGCGTTTTATTTCCTGATATCTACCTATGCATGCACTTCTGATTGCTTCGCTGTTATTCGACGACGGCAATGTCTGATTAACAATCGCCAGCACTTCCGGATCAAATGCAAAACATTCCTCATTTGGTGAATTGTACACCATTGAACATGAAATTATATATTTTAAATGCGGATGAAGAGATGAATATTGCAATTTAAAATAGTTATAAGATAGTTAAATGAATTTAATTATAAAATATCAGTATAATAATTACGTGTTGAAATTTCTGACAATTCTACTAGGATGGCCACAAAATTCAATTTTACAATTTCCCTGACATTGCCCTGACTTTCAGACAAATTTCCCTGACAGAAAAGTTTTAAAAATGCGAATAAATTTTCAATAATAAAGCTATTGAAATTTTTCAAAAATTTCGTATAATTTAAATCTTTTGAAAATTAATGAAATCTTCTGAAATTTCTAGAAACATCTTAAAATTTCACGAAATCCTTTCAAATTTGTTAATATCTGTTATATATAAATAAAAAAGCTATATATATAGTACGAAAAAAATAACATAGCATAAATTCAATTTCTGTTTTCCCTGACAACTACTCGCATTTCCCTGACAAATTCTTTTTTTTGGAATTTCCATGAAACTGAAGTTTTCAACGTTTACGAAAACGAAAAATGATTTTTTTTTTGTAAAAAGCACGAAACCAAAAATTTTATTGCGCTAAATGGTTCCATTTGATGTCAAAAAAAACCCAAAACAGTTTCAACCCAATACCACTCTAGTTTCACCCCCAAAATCATCCCCTATGTACAAAAGAATCATTGTCAATCCTAACTTTGGGACTTAAAGTTTTATTTTTTTAAATAGTTCCATTTAATGTCCAAGGAAACCACAAACAGATTTGTTCACTTAAACCTCTAGGTTCATCCTCAAAATCAACCCCTAAACACAAACAAAATCAGTATAAATCCTCTAACATCGAAACCTAATATTTTATTGTTTTAATTGGTTCCATTTAATGTTCAAAGAGGCCAAAAAAAGTTTCATCCATCTAACCGGCTAGGTTCACCCTCAAAATCAATCCCTAAGCACAAAAGAAATTACTAAAAATCCTCAAACTTCGGGACCTAAAATTTTATGGTTTTAAATGGTACCATTTAATGTTCAAAGAAGCCACAAACAGTTTCGTTCACCTAAACTTCTAGGATCGCCCCCAAAATCATCCCCTAAGTACAAATAAAAACATTATAAATCCCCTAACATCGAGACCTAAAATTTTATTCTTTTATATAGTTCCATTTAATGTTCAAAGAGGCCAAAAAAAGATTCATCCACCTAAACCTCTAGGTTCACCCTCAAAATCAACCCCTAAGCACAAAAAACATAATTAAAATGCACTAAAAATCCCTAAACATCGAGACCTAAAATTTCATTGTTTTGAATGCTTCCATTTAATGTCCCAAGAAGTTTCGAGATTTTTAATGATTTTTTTTTTACTTAGGGAACGATTTTGGGGGTGAACCTAGAGTGTTAGGTAGATGAAAATGTTTTGTGCTTCTTTAGATATTGAACGGACCCATTTAAAAGAATAAAATTGTAGGTCTCGAAGTTAGGGGATTATAATGATTTTGTTTGTGTTTAGGGGTTGATTTTGAGGTTGAACGTGTAGGTTTAGGAGTACGAAACTGTTTGTGGCTTCTTTGGACATTAAATGGAACTATTTACTATAAAACAATAAAATTTTAGCTCTCGAAGTTAGGAAATTTATAATGATTTTATTTGTACTTAGGGAATGATTTTGGTGGTGATCCTAGTGTGGTAGGGGGTTGAAATGTTTTGGGTTTATTTTGACATTTTGACAATTTTTTCGCTGACATGTGGCCATCCTCTCTACCAACATTTCTTACGTGGTTATTGATTATTCGCGAATTGCGAGTGAGCCACGCGAAATAGTTTGGAAATGCTCGAGTCGCATCGGGTAAGGGTATATAATGGAACTTGAAATTGGTTGGGCCTGTCCCGCTTGGGCAAGCAGCCGTACGAGCTATCGAGGGAAACGCATTCCATGCCGAAATTGCTTCGCACTGCGCGATCCGATGGAGTACAAGCTCCTGGTTTGAGGTTAGGTTTTCGCGTCAAAAAATACGCGGCTAAGCTAACGTGCCGCGTTCGCGGGGCGTTGATTAAAACCGCCCTTCCAACATGCTTTTAGAGTGAAAGAGGAAGAGAGAGAGAGAACACGAGAGAAAAGCCTGAGAGGCAATAAGGGCAGAGAGAAAGATAGGGGTTGAGAGGGGGAGGAAGTTAGTGTCGGCGCGGGTCAGGGGTAGTGTGGGGCGGGGTGGGGAAAGGCGCTGCTTGCTTAATTACTAAAAGCTAATCAATTCCAGAGGAAGTAAAGTTTAAATTGCAAACTAAAGTATAGCTTCCCGACGTAAACTGCAAAGCGATATTACCGCTCGCTGCATTCTGCAATTAGCTCCGGTAAATCATTGAAAACAAATTATGGATGTTTCCGGGGCGCGTGGTTGCTCCCACTCATGAAAAGCGATTCCCTCTAATCGGAAAATTCCTCCTGTTGTGAGTGATTCTTCGTTTTTGAAATGATTTCAATAAGAACCTCTTCAATCGATTCAAATTCCTCTTAATTAGCTTAGTTTTCATAATCTCTAGTTAAAGATTTAAATATATACCTTTGATTGTTGGTAATGAATCCATAATGTTTGGAACGCATCATTCAGGGATAATTCTGATTAATTTGCCGTTATTTACAACCGGCAGAGCACAATGTGGCTGAATAATGTATAAGATTAATTAATTCCATCATTTAATGGAAGTTGGGAGACGCGATGCGATTATGCAACGCGCAGATTGTCTATCTAATTTTCGTATTGATCCCCTTGATAAATATAACGTTGTTATTATTACAGTTAGAGACGTTTCCGGGGCACACATTGTACGGAAGCTCCCTGCCGGCGAACGGCGAAACAAGCAATAAAATCAATGTCGTTACTGGCAATTCAATTCGCAAGACACATTGCACAATTTCACATACAATTTTACGGCAGAACGGCCAGGACTCCTATTTACTTCATAGGTCTCCTAAATCCCTGGGAATGCGGTACAATAATATCGCCAAGATCGATGCATCCTCTCTCCTCTCTGTAAAGAAGCCCCAGGGGAGAGGAATGGTTCGGAAATAAAATTGGATAGCGCTATCATTCCTCCTGTTAATGGAGAAAATTAATTAAGAGCCTATACGAGTATTGGGAAAATACAATAATTTTTAACCCTGAAATGTAATATCCGAGTCTCCAGAGTCTTGAGAGCACACTTTTTTTCTTGATGAACAGGGTTTGTTTTATGATATGTAGCAGGAACAGAAAACAGAAGTTTCCATTGCCATCCAGATCCATAGAATTCTTTCTCTTAGCTTGTAAGAGAAATTATTCTTTACGATAATGTAGGTTATATGTGATGTGTAGAGTATAGGCAGCATGTGAAAAGAAAGGGTCCAAAGAGGCAATTTGAAAGATTAAATATGAGAAAGAAGCCAAGTAATGAAAAATTCTCGTATGTTTTATTGAATGGAAGAGTTTTTGCATGTCAGTCGAGGGATATTCGAATTTTTTTACTTTTAACAAGCCATCTGATGATTAAATGTGTCTCAGATGGATTGGGAACATTTGCTGTATCAATTTCCATCAGCATACATCATCTGGATGTAAAGATTGCAGATTTCATATACTCATACTTACCAAAATATATGTTTTATTCCTACACGGAAAAAATTAGTTATCGAAATTTTCCTAAACTGTCGTTGACTTTTAGATATTAGGACAAAGTTTTCAAAATATTGCATTCAAGTTTTTTAAAATCTGAAATACTTTTCAGAGAAGAGTTCTGAAACAGTTTTCGAAATTTTCCTTGTCTGCTATCACTATAAGACTGTTACGTCACTGAACGATACAAACATTCGCGCAACATTCAGAGAGGGGCAACGAATTCGATGTGATCGTTCGAGCATTCACTGCACATCGATGACTCGTATTAAAATTTAATTACTCGGGGTATTAATCAGACGGGAAAAAGAGGCAGGTTCGCGCCGAGTCGTGCTCGTTTAGGGGTGTCCGGAAATGTGTTATATGAGGGATTGGTATCTGTAGTTCAAAGTTGGAAGGAATTGGTAGCTATCCAGCTATCCAGTGGTATCGGTAATAGCCGCGGTCGTCGTTGAGATGGTAACAGTGGTGGCTGCCTCTAATGTGATTGGTTTACTGCTCCCCGAGAAGCTGACTTATACCCCGGTAAAATGGAATTAGCTTCTCGCAATTTCGCGCAGTCCATCCTTCTAAGTGAGTGAAACCCCTCTTTCCAGTCCGAGACGTTCCAATGTCCCAGAAACTCCAACTGGTCAAACACATTATTTCTGTCAGAAGCGAAAGATCCAAAGAGAAACAGACTTCTGGGTCGGAGGTATTTCATTTCGCGACCGATAGTTCGATTGAAGTAGTCACTAGCCACCAGGGTCACTCCTCTTCCCTCTCGATGAAATCACAGAATAAAAGTATTGGTTTTACGATCCCCACGACTCAAGATCATCAGGACAGGTGTATTCCAACTGTCTTTAATCAGATACTTCTGTAAAGGGTGAAACAGTACTTAAAGATATTGCCGGGTCAATTGATTCTTGGATAAAATTTGATTAATACTGTCTCTCAACACTGATTAATTCCTGCTTCAACTTGAGCAATTTGAATATAGGAACCAAAAGTGCACTCCATCCTTAATTTAATCGGCTCTCCCAATTCCGAACACCCGATCGTAAAAAGAGAATGTACCTAATTGCATTGAAAATGCTCAGGGGATTTCGATTTAATAAACGGGTGCATCATTGCAGGAACACCCGTTAGGATCGCTCTCATACTGTGGGAAACGGCAAACTTCGTATAATTAACAACGCCCGGGTTTCTGAAGGGCGTCCAGGCATTGTCGGGTTTTCTGGCGACACCCCGGTGATATTAGACGTGATCGCAGCCTCAGAAAATTATATTTGATTCTAATCTAGCAAATGGGATGGCAGTACAGTCTATTTATTTACACTTGGTTTGACACAGCCTCCGAGAAACTATTGTCGCACTCGAAAAAGATAGAATCAAATGCCACTACGTGCTTGGCTTTCATTCGCGAAACTTTTCAAGTCACATGTAGAAAAGCTATAATCCCCCGTGAGATTTTCCAGGGCACAATACCATCCCGGTTTTTACGGTTTGTCCAAAAAACGAGTCCGAAAACTAATTTTCCGGCATCGAGCGATAGGACAGTTCTTTCTCCAGCCGGGAAACAAGTGGTCGAGCATTTATAGACACGACGCGGCAGGGCGAAGTGGCTATTTTCCGGCGAGTGCCCGCCGATTAAAAATCCAATTCGACCGAGGTATAAGAAGCCGACCTTTAAGTTTCCCGAGATCTCCGTAAGTCGGCGCTCCGAGTAGGGCAAAATGCCGAAATCCATTCTTCGAGGGAGGACCGATCGGTCAATAAATTCGCGAATCGGCGCGACGTCCTGCGATCGACCGACCCGAGCACGCACGCCGTAAGGGGCCGGCATCTTGATACTTTTTCCATTTACTGAAATTGATATTACTTTCCTAAAGGCGTATAGCACACTTGCCGCAGCACGCCAATCGTACTACGTGTACAGGGAGATCCATCTAGTCTATAAATTTTTAACGGCTTAAAGCTTTCCGTGACAGAATTCTCACAGAAACAGTTCACGTGGTTTCCATACTTCCCAACAGCCACTCTTTTTCAATTGCTTTGCCAATATTCTATTCTGTTGGATCAGTCGCTTCAAGATAAGGCGGAGATGATGAAAAATAAAAATTGGATATCGGGTTCCAAATCAACAATCAGCAATAATTAGAAACAAAATTATGAAACTGAAGTTTTCGACGGTTACGATAACGAAAAATTATTTTTTTGTAAAAAGCACGATTAAAAGGTTAAAATGAAACTGGTCTTATCTTTTTTGAAGCAGACATTGAACAAAGCTGCAGTTGTGTATACCTCGTAATAACAAGTTCAGTCGCGTCTTTTAATTGCGCTGGCCCATGCAACCGTATGTGCATGCACGCTTGTTAGCTCGTAAATTAACACGTCGATATCGCATTGATAATCATTCTCGTCTTTCAGTTTCATTACGGCGTCATGCTCGACGAACCAACCCGCTGTCGACACTTTTACTGTTGATAAATGAACGTCACGTAATTTGCGAAAAGTTTGGTAGGTTGGCATAAAGAGAAGAGGACAAAAAAATTGGGTTGATTATTGAAATGAGGACTGCCAATCGATTAACTTCGGATTGTGCAGTAATAACGTATTGCAATCAGTAAGAGTTAATTACTTCCACGTTTGGTGATAGATCTCCAAATCTAGATTCGAAATTGCCTTTCAACTCGTATATATAATCTCTACAATATCGTGTATTCATAAACTTCGTGATTCTCATTCAGAGTGGAGAAAAGCAAATGGTTTTTTAAATTCATTATTGATAGGAAAATGGTTGAAGGATTTTGCAATTTAGAAAAGATATTTAAAATATATTTTATAAATAAAATAAATAAATAAAACTGAAACACTCTATTAATTAATGTATGTAATATATTGATGTAATATTAAGTATTATTAATTTTCCTTACGGGATTCGATTATATTATATTATTATCTCTAGAATCATAAAATCTGCCTTCTGACATGCTAACGGTACACACAATGCAGAGACCATAGAATCATGTGTTCAACTGCGATCGCAAATGAAATGTAATTATGTATCGAAATTGATTCCGCCTTAAACTGCAATAGATTACAATGTGCGAATGCATCTTGTAATATCGTGGCAGTCAATCATAATTTGACAAATTGTAATTGCAAAGGTGAGGAAGTACACTATTAAAAATATATTACTTATAAAATAGGATCGTGCAGGATTTATTTGGCTTCTTGCTAAAAATATTAAAAAGCGATAATTGCTTGCAAATCGAGTCCCTTAAAAATCTCGTTTGTAAGAACTCGTTTTCAGGAAACTCGTAGTCGCTAATTGATTGTCTTATCACTTTAACTACCAATTAAGTGTTAGCAAATTCCTGGGATGGTAATCGAAAATACATATAATATTCATCCGAATTCAGATTCGTTGATCCATTAAAGAATATATAAATATATACAAACGCGTACATAAACGTATATAAACGTATAAAACAAAAGTAAAGAGTGACTGTGAGCTAATTAGAAATAATGAGATTCACGCACGTCACCGATGCAAGAGTGAGATTCACATGATATTTATAAGATCATAATGAGAGGTATTTGAAGGGATTAAAAGTGCGATTCAAATCTTCGACTGTTGCTTATTCATATTATAATCCTGTGCTAGTGTAATGATAATTCCATACTATTTCGCACTACGAGTGAGCACCAGGAAACCGATTAGAGGTTGAGATGTAATTAAGCGTTTTCCGTTTAATTTAAAAAGGCACTCTTATCACGTTTAATTACAGTCTCATGTACCTGATATTGCAAAAAAAGGCACGCTTCGCTGGATCGCGTTTAATGAAAACAGATACTCGTGTTATCGTTTTTGAGACCAGGTGGATTGATAAGAAATTCAATTTGAGGGCAGAGCTCTCGACAGGGCCCTTTATTCGCAAATCGAATAAACTTTTCAGGATAGGACTCTGAGCTTTAGCTTCATAGTAAAGCAGGAATATTATAAAATATTTTGCTACCGGTTCGTGAATTAGCTTTGTTTATTTTTTAGAATACTGATTCCTTATTTAATGAAAATAAAAGCCTAACATTCAGTTTCTTAAAAATAACGAATTAAATTTTGTTCGAAATTTAGTGTAGGTATAGATAAAATATTGTTTTCTATTTCGATACTTATTAATTTTTTAAATTTTAGCCAAATATGCTTTGCTTATTAGCAAAGTCAGCTTCGTATAGCAAGGTGACTACCTCAGAGTTCCTACCTTGCAAATTGCTATTGAAACTTTAGTGTGCTTTTCTTTCCCTTTAATAAAACTTGCTTCTAGATTTTTATTGTGTAATATAATTATATAAAAGTTTCTGGAAATTATGATTTTATCCACTAAAAGAAAAAAAGAATATAAATAGAGTTTCGAAAGTAATATAAAGTTTTGTTATGAATAGAAAAGTGAATCTACGTCTGAACGATGCATATCTAAGTGGAAAAGGAAATTTATGGCCAGACATTAGAAAACCAATATACATTTTCAGATTTTAACTCTTAATCTATTTGCAATAACTATTAAAATAATAACTGCATAGTTTCTAATTCTGGACTATACACAATTTGGGTTCTCTTTATGAGAGAGGGTATTTATATTAACCTGGATTCGATTTATTTTACTTAAAATGCGGTAGTACAGTATTCTCAAGTCTTGAAAGATTTGTAAAGTGAATTGGAAGTAGAGTAGAAGATTTTAGTAAATGTTGGAAGGAATGGATCCTGTGCAAGATCTGTGCAACACAGAAAAGTAGAGTCATCTTCTTTCACGAGATCCGATTTGTCGTGACGCCTCCTACCGCACAGAGACATTCCTTGCGTATGCACTCACCGGTAATTTACTTCAATTTCGTAACGCGCTGCGGTCTTCTCAATTTATGAGACGGTGACAAAAAGCAGAACGCTACCGCATATCGTCACGGCAATAAGTCAGTAATTTACGGTTGTAATTTATCAATTTACACAACAGTGCTCGTTGTGCAGCCTTCTCACCGACCTCACTCATTTTCACGAGCGAGCACCTTAAAGACGGTAAACAGATTCACTATAAATTAAACTCTAATTTATCTATTCTTAACTCGCATATGCTAATCACGACTCACAAAATGAAATAAACAGACTTTCTTGAAATAAAGTGAACAAATTCAATGGCATAGATATTAAAACGAAATCATTCGAGTGAAAATGTACTTTTTCTTTTACTAGCAACACCTTTTGCTAAAAAGATTCAGAGGATTCTAAACAATTTCAAATGAAAGGATTTTAAAATACTTTTAGGGATTTCAAAAGTATACAAAATAATTGAGAATTTGTAATTTTAGAAATATAGAAATTTGTAGTTCCTTTTCTAATTTCAGGAATCTTCATAAATTTCACAAAATTACTTAAAATTACTCAAAATACCATGAAGTCTCATTAAAACTCTTAAAATTCCTGAAAATCAATTGAAATTTCGTAAAACCTCTTGAATCTCATCAAAGTCCTTAAAATGAATTAATATTCCATAAAATATTGTAAAATTCCTTAAAATTGCTTAAGATTCCACAAAATATGGTCAAATCCCATAAAATTACTTAAAATCTCATGAAATGTCATGAAATTCCTTAAAATTCCTTAAAAAATCCAATGAAATCTCGTAAAATCCCTTGAAATTCCTTAAATCTAAAATAACTTAATATCCCATAAAATATCGTAAAATATCTTACAACTATTTAAAATTCCATGAAGTGAAATTACTTTATAATCCCATAAAATGTCATGACATTCTTAAGATTCTATAAAACCCCAATAACTGGTAAAATCCCTTACTGAAAATCACAATACATTTCATAAAATTCCTTGAAATACTGTGAAATTCGTTAAATTGAGAAAATTCGCGCAACTTCCAAAGCAATCAAGTTTTCGAAAACAATGTGTTCAATATATGGTAACATCACTTTTTTAATATAGGATTTTCTCTAAAAAGTTTTTCTTCAATTGCTTTGAAATAAGTTCGATTGCGAGTGACCAGTTGGTCTTGGGGGGGGACTGTTTTATTGGCCGAGTTTTTTCTTGGCTCTAACGCGATTGCCGCGTCGCTTTCTCGTTAAAGGGAATTCTTAGGTTTAATTAAAATTTCCCGAACGGAAGTAAAAAGTAATTATAAGATTTTTACTACAGCTATTTTATCCGACAACCGGCCGCAGAGAAGCCGCGCGTGGGTGGCGGAGGGACCTTCACCGGACGAGGCACGGGACGCGAGATTAAACGATAAATTGTTTTTGCTAATTTTGCAATTACCGACGCCTTCCTCTTTCCTTCCCCATCCACAAGCACGAAAGCGTGAACACCAACACCTTCTTTAATTTCTTTCTAGTGACGCTCGCCGGTCCCTTTTTCTCGCTGCTTGTAAGACTTGTTCCTCCAAAGTGATTTTCATTGTTCGGTTTATTACATCGCCCAACATTATCTTGATTTTCTGAGGAAAAACTTTTGCTTTGACTTCAGTGAACTGACAATGAGATTCTGCTCAAGTTAAACAATACAATTATGACAGAAATATTAGATTTATTTACATTTACATTTTTTCAGCAGTACTTCTTTGTGCGATTGTAGGGTGTCTATTTTAAGATCCTATACATTTTCTAAAATCTCCTAAAATCTCTTAAAAATTCTTAAGATTTTTGATTTTTCCTAAAATCACACCAGCATATTAAAATTTTAAAAAGGACTTCCACGAGGCTGCGAAAAGCCCCTATAAAAAATCAAAAAACTGCTTAAAAATTATGTAAATTTTTTTTCTAGTATTTAAGGACCTAAAATATATATTACAAAAATTTCGGATTCAAAAAATATTTTTTTTTTATTCATTTATCAATCCCATAATAATTGTTTAACTTTTCGACCGAGAATGTCTCCTTAAGAGAGGATAGTTTACAGGTAGAGTTGCATTCTCCTCTCTTCGCTTCTGTTTATCTTCTATTGTACTGAAAATTAAACTCTCTCCTTAATTCGGAATACCGTCACCCTGAGTGATTAGATAGGTGATTGCAGTCACCCATTTGGAAACCTATTTATACGCTTTTATTCAATTTTTTAACTGAAGACTATATTAATATAGGTCAGAAGTTATAAAAAATAATTAAAGGCTAAATATACCGCATTTTTTACGGGCGGATGTGAGAAGATAAGTCGATAAAAATGAAAAAAGGTGTATCAGCCGATTTGAATGCGTGCCTATTCGTCGACGGTGCGAAACCGATTTTCCTATCGCGAAATGACATCCGTGATTGACAATAGTATTCGCATTGTTGCCGGCGGTATTATTCATGCGAAACGCTAATCTTCTTTTGTAGCAAGTCCCTCCCCTTTCGATTCGCCCCTGTTTGTCGCATTACGTAATTAGGATTGCCGGACGCCCTACGCCTATTTTAATTGACTCGTGTTGGCTCCGCATTAAATTGGCTGTATTTGCTACTGTACGACTCTCTGTATGTACTTCAACACATGGAGTTATGGTCATACATTAATGGGGTGCACGTGTATGGCACAACTCATAAACCCTGCAATACGAAGGAGACACCCCGTCACGTAGAAAATTAGATGAAGTTTCACTCACAATCTTTTTCCAAACATTCATATAACATCGATATAATCAGGGTGTCTACTGTTTAAGGAAATCCGGGAATTGTCCGGAAATTGAAAAAAAAATCCATGAAAATCCGGGAATTGTCCTTGATTTTATTTTTTATGCGGAAACTGGATTTCTGGCTTGAAAAAACTTTTCCGAATAATCAATCTAAATATTTTTATTCGACACTTGTGACTTTCGTTAAATTTCTTGAAATCTTTTGAATTATTTTCAAACTGCGGTACTTTTTTCTTACTTCAAAAAAAAAAAAAAATTCTTAAAAATGATTGGAAAATTAAAAAATGTATTTTTTAAATAAACTAGTAACTATGATTCGTGCGCGATTAATTTCTCGTTTTTGCACACCTTTTGCAAAATTTTAATACTGCACTGGAGCAAATTACACATATTGCAATATTACTATGCATTGTATGATTATATCGTAAGAGGGACCTTATATTTAAAGCGGGAAAAATGCGGGAATTGTCCGGGAATTTCATGGGCAAAATTAGTAGACACCCTGTATAATAATTAAAAACTGAGAATGGGATAATAAGTTGCGCCACGTATTATTGCGATTTCTTTAACTCAGCTTTTAATTAGTATCTAAAAAAGGAGACATTTTCAACCCTTTTCGAGTTTTGATATATTTGATGTCAGGGAGCGTGGAAGGAAGATTATTATTTTCGCTATTAATTGGGATCAGATTATAAGATTTATGATAATTAAAATTCGTTTTAAGGACAATGCAGAGGCCAGGCCATTCTCTTTTAATCCATCAGAAGTGAATGATGTAGGAGGTAAAGGGAAGGGAACGGTTCTATATACTCCCCTGCACTCTATTATAATTATTATTTTAGAAACTGACGAGCTTCTGTTCCCGGATTAATTTTGAAAGTAAATTAGTTAGTAACTTGGCCAATTCTCGCGCTCTCTCAACGCTTTGTTACCGGAAATCAACCGAATCGCCGCCAGGAATCTTGACAATGAGCGTAGAAAAAATTTAAACCTCTAGAATTTAAACAACAAAAAGTTCATGCATTTTATGGGCTTTAAGCATCAATTTTTAACATTTAATAGGCATACCTTATAATAACGGTGCAATGTTCTCTTCTTTTTCAGGTAAGCAAAATGGACATCAATTTCATCTTAAATTGGCAGATCTGTGAGTAACTTTCTATGAATGAAAAGCATGTCATAGTTGGTAAATGGACGAATCAGAGTATTCCATTCCGTTATTATTATATTGATCGGTGTGCGAACGAAAGCTTAGTAATGAGTTAATACATACAGAAACTAATTTGTGATGCTATTAGACAGTATTATTGAATGTTCAGACGATCATTTTCACGACCCTGATATAACTGTATGCATGAGTTTGCAACAAAGCAGCAGCTGAAAACATTGGTTTTTGCAATTATTGCCTCATAAATCTGGCGAGAAATACCAGCCAATTATCTTGGCATTAGCGTGGTACACTCTGAGCGAGAACCATCACCTAGCTTGCCATAACACAATTTATAGAGAGTTCATTTTTTACCTACTACGTTATTCACTTCATTTACACTTCCATGCTCGAATTAAAGTGAGAGGTGTTACGTCGCGGTGATTAGTTACTAAATCCTATCTAAAAAAAAGTGATGTTACCATATATCTCGAAAATATCGCACATTATTGTCGAGGAAAAGAAAATGTCATGATCGTCATATTTAAAGTATTTTTGTTTAAGGGTTTCTTACATTCGGAATTGACATACGGAAATTTTATCGATATGGCTAGCATTCACCTCTCTTATCTGGGCATTCCCGACGGAGTCGATGTCAACTTCGAAACTCAATTTTCGGGATCTCATTTGGAAAACATAACCCACTTCGGACAGTATTTACGGGTTCCATTAGGAACCTGTCAGCCGGTGATCCTGCCGCCTGGTACCGTGTACCACGATACAGTCGAAGTACTAACATAAGATAGTAGTACACCATCGACAGGGACGTATTACGCCGGCAGCCCTTGCCCTCGCCTTCTTCTTCCTCCCATTCTCTCCTTTGGTTTACGCCCCCAAATCACGAGTATATCAACCTGCTCTAAATCTGGTTATTTCCTCGCACACATCTTCGATATTATTGGATTTGATTTAAAAATTGATTCTCTTCATTTAAACACGAGATAAAAAAAATGATAGTATTTTTGATGCTTTCAAAAGTGGATCATACCAAACTCCATCATTCAAATTCGCATGCAAAAGTTGCATTAAAAAAATCACAAAATTTATTCCCGTGCAGAAATTACAGACCTTGATAGAAACATTATAATTTTAAGTACTCCCATTTCAAACATTTGGCAGTTTTCCTAGCCTTCTAAGTAGAAGAGGACTATATTAATATACAGCCCTCGAAATTTGAATGCCTCAAAATAAAATTAACTTAACATTTCAACATTCAAAAGAAAAAAGATCGTATTTTTAATTTTGAAAAATTGATTTTTCTACTGTAACTTTTCAAATTATCACATGTTATAGCTGATGTAAGGAAAATAAAAATTTCTTGTGTTGACAGGAATCACATGATCTAATATTAATACATCCTATGTTAAAAAAGTGTTGTTACCAATATATCGAACACATTGTTGTCGAAAACCTGATTGGTTCTTTGGAAATTGCACAAATTTGTGTGAATATATCGAATTTGAAAACTATTTTCAGACTTTTAGAACTTAAAAAAATTTAAAGAATCTGAAAATGTAAAGAAATTTAATTGGATTTTCAGGTATATGAAAGTATTTAACAAGATTTCATGAGATTTTAGGTAATTTTAAAGAATTTAACGATATTTTGTGTAATTTTAAGTAATTTAAAAACTTTAAAGCGATTTCCAGGTTTTTTGCGAAATTTCTTTCGATTTTCAGATATTTTAAGGGATTTTATGAGATTTCATGGGATTGTGAATAATATTAAGAAATTTCAATGGATTTTACCAAATTTACTGGGGATTTTCAGAAATTTTAAGGATTTTGACAATATTTTATGGGATTTTAAGTAATTTTAAGGACTTTTAAGGGATTCAAGAAATTTAACGAGATTTCATGGAATTTTGAGCTATTTTAAGGAATTTCATGGGAATATTGAGTCATTTTAAAGATCATCATGTGATTTTCCGAAAGTTAAAGCAATTTCATAAGATTTCATGGAATTTTAAGTAATTTTAGGGGATTTTAGAATATTTTATGGGATATTAAGTAATTTTAAGGACTCCCTCTCTGTCACAAAAAGTCTCGCAATGCGAATCTGCCTCCCTTTCAAAAACATTTAGGGAATTTTCCGGAAATGTTAGAAAAAAATCACAAAATGTGGAGTAATATTCCCCAAAAGTGTTTTAGGAATTTTCTTTACCAAATGTTTGCGGAAATTCCGGAAAGTTTTCAGAAATTAGCATCCCACCAATTTTAGGGAAAATTCCCAAAGAATTGTTGTACAGTGTGTTTACTGTTTAGAATCCTCTGAATCTTTTTGGCAAAAACAAGAAATTAATCTTGCGCAGAGCACGCAGATCATAGTTGCTAGTTTGATTAATTAATTAATGCTTCCTCTATGAGGAAGTAAAGTGCTCATTGAAAGCTAGCACAAAACTTGATACAACTTCACAGCTAGTTTCTTTTACTTTCTTAAAGCAAGTTATATATGCGCAAAAAAAGCAATTTTCAATCATGTTTCTTTTGATATTCGAACGCGTGGATTGAGAGAAACACATTGACTCCCTTAGGAATTGCATTGGTAAGAATAGTCGGCTTATGGGTGGCAACGAAGCTTCTGTTTGTCAGCTCGTGGGCGTATTATAGATGTTTACACTCTGCTCCTGTATATAAATGACAGTCTGCATTGCAAGGAAACAAGATCTGAGCCAATAGCTGTAAATTGCAAAGTCTTACTCAGCCGATGGAAAAGCTGCGTGAAATCTTTTGCCAACATTCTACCTGGCTATAAACTCTGCTTCTCATTTTCCCCTGAAATTAATCACCAGCATTTATGAATGGCGTAGGTGCCAAGTGTCACCTTTTGAAACTTCTATGCTTATTAATATTTATTAACATCATTTCTTGGATAGGAATTGCCACTTAAGAGTCTGATGCTTGAAGCTTGTAATCTTTTTTGACATAAATTATTCATCACTTTATAAAAGCAAACAAAAATACAATTTCTGTTGACAAAATGATCGGTTAAAATTACTATATATACACAGAGTTTATACACTTAAATTGCGGCTTCGTATTTGAGTTGATTTAAATTGTCTTTTGAGTAAAAGGAGAAAATTCAAAAGCATGCAGCGAATCTGTGGAGACATATCAATTTCTCCTCGTTGTCACGCAAGATCCTCTTTGCCAAATTGTTTTTGGATCGTCACGTTCGTCTTGAACTAGCAGCCTTCTTTATTCATTTTTTCATAGTATCCTTCCAAACCAAGGTATCCAATTTCTACAGAACCTCGAAAACCGAGGAAAAGAATGTTGGTTCGAGTATGTCACGGGGTTAACTGGACGATGATTTATATCGCGTTCTAAAACCTCCCCTCGCGCAATAATACTCCAAAAAGTAACTTTTCAGAATTTATTGTGGTCATATGAAAATAGGAAAGGAAGTGACCTAAACAGTAAACAAATTTTTAAATAGTATGTTTTTAAGCAGCACTTTTTCCACCTTATTTTTTCAAATTTTTAAAATAGATTTAAAGCTTTTTTATCTGTTTTTTATATCTTCTCTGTATTTGATTGTGTGCAATCGTGAATGCTCTTTCGTTTAAAAATCTAGCTTAACACGCCGGGTGCGATCGATCGACGATGCGTCCTCTTCGATGGACTATACGAAATATTAATTTTGCTAACTCTCCCGCGATGCGCCACCCTACCGAGCCACACAATGTTTTTCAATTAACTTTATTCGAAATCGAACGAGGGCCGCAGCTGTCTCGTTCCAACGTCGAATTTAATGCCAACCACGTACTCCAAGACTCGTTACGTCACTTTAAACTTTTTGTTAATACATATTTTCCATTTATTGCTAAAACTCACTCATTCTGGCTAGGATAATAAAAATGTTATTTTTCAATCCATTTTTCCTTTTAGCGACCGCGCTTCAACCGCTAAAAAATTATTGACAGATAAAATCTATAAATTGATAATAATTATTCTTGATAACAATTAATGTGTGTAATTCCGAAAACCTGAATTCTTCGATTTTATTGAAACTCCGTACAATTATGTATTTTGACGCGCTGATTATGAATATGACTGAGATAAACGCAAAAAATCATGATTTTTATGGTTTTTTCATGGTTTCGTCATGAAAATCGACTAGTCGCCAATTTTCACTATCATATTCGTAATCAGCGCATCAAAATACATAATTATACGTAGTTTCAATAAAATCGAAGAATTTAGGTTTTCGGAAGTATATCCCAATTCATTCCTCATTCATCTAACTTTCATAGATTTATTTTACAGTTTCTTTGATTAAAAAATGTTATTTTTATTTAATAAAAGTCGAATGGGAATGAAAAACGATTTATTTTAATGGAAATTCTGTTGATCCTTCTTCATTGATGTAGTACTTTTAAAATTGTTACTGTTGAGAGTCGAATTGAATTCACAGTTTGAAAAAAGTCGGATGCAGTGGCACACCTCTCTCTCTCGAAAACCGATTTGCCGGAAAGATTTAAAAGGAAATCAATGCTTATTTGTTTTCGTGGTTCGGCAGTCTATCCCTCCGTGAAATGGATCTGGCTTCTCTTCTGTCCCTTTCAATCCACCGCTAAACTATTTCTCTCTGTCTTTCTCTCACCCATCACATCAAATGACATCGCGGTATATAGAAAGTTTTTCTTCGTCCCAGAGGTGATCTGATCTGTAATACGATTGAACCTACACGGTGTTTTCAGAGAATTCTAGTTTAGTAAAATTATCGATTCTTTCAAACTATTCCTCCACTTCTGAAGAAAATATGTTTTAAAATATTAAGTTTTTAATTATACCAGAGTGTCTACCGTGCGGGTATTTAAGGAAATCCGAAAGTGGATTTCCGGTTTGAAATAACTTTTCCGAATAATCAATCTAAATATTTTTATTTGACACTTGCAACTTTTGTTATATCTCTTGAAATCTTTTCAATTATCTTACCTAAAATTGAAATTCTTAAAAATTAAAAAAAAATTAAGTATTTAGTTTTTAAATAAATTGTAATATTACAATGGAGCAAATTGCGGGAATTGTCCGGGAATTTCGTGAGCAAAATTTAGTAGACACCCTGTAATTGTTGACCAACCTTTATGTTAATTGTTACTTACTCAGACACTGACATATTATTATGGAAAAAACATTTTCTCAGTATAGGGAGAATAATGAATCTTGCCTTTTGCAAACTGGACTTTTTGCTCATTATTTTTATCTCCTCAAGGGAATCGAGAAGAAAGGTGGTCATGCGAGAATCACCCTATGTATGGCCAGTTAGCCATATCGAATTCTTCGTTGAATTTTGCCCTCGCGTGCTGCTCATATATAGACGTATATGCTTAGGGGGAAGACCTAGGTCGAAAGCCTTCTTCGAGAAGCGCAGGAAGAGAAACGTACTGGCCAATGCATAGGAAATGACGGCCTTCCTCACGTACAATATCCAATACGAGTGGACCAAACTGGGGTTGAAATTCACCCGAAAAAGCGACCCTTATTTTATTACATTTCCTCAATATTATTTGATAATCGAATATACATTTTCAATTATTCTTAAAACTATGCAGATGTAAATTAAAATTTCAAAGTTTATTTACGAAAGACGTGACACCTCCCCGATAGTTCGAACATGGTTATGATCGATTAGTTCCATGAATGCATTTATTCGTGAAAGTGATCGGGTGATAATTAACATCACTTGTAAAAGTAACCGGTCCTATAAATAACAGTCTATGTTAATTTTGCCACCCAAGAGGCGCGTCGCATGACGACTTTAAATGAATTGACAAACTTAAGTCAATAATTCTGATAGGCTTATGAAACCTATATAAAAAAAATAATCATCAATTGACATATTAATTCGGTTATCGTAAGATGAGATTTCATATAGGCTGGTGGATTATATATATATATATATATATGTTATATTTTATTTGGCAACGGGGGGTCTCGTATCAACCTCAATCGATCCCACTTTCTTCATTTTCTTTTCTGAAAGGGGAGACTTTTCCTGTCCATCGGACCACTTTAATTTATCGTAAAGATAGAATAGCAATTTTTCGGACACAGATAATAGACTCGCAGTTTTGAAAACAGAAATAAAAAACGTGGATTATGCACACGAGCTTTCGTGCAACTGACGCAAAATGAAAGATGCATTAGGGACAAGGCAATAACATGTTATTTTAACAGACCCCCCGTTTCACCGAGAGGCAATATAAAGTTAATAACATTTGATCCCATAATGTCGAAAGTTAATTCCTCTTGGCATTAATGCGGAGAGTGCATCCCCGGTAATGAGATTGCGTTGCACGTGGGGTTGGGAAATGATATAAGGGGTCGCTTATAAAGCTTGCGCGAGGTACTGCATTGTATTATCAGATTTGTAGACATATCTAAATCTAAGATGAGTTTTAGCATCGATTGATCTTTAGCAACTATTGAAAACCTCTCGAAGATCAATTGTATTATCCTTATAGATAAAACATTTGAAAAAGTTTAACTTTTATTAGAGAATGGGAGTCCCTTTTTAAAAGTTTCGATGTTTCCAGTATGGAAATGACCTTTCGCATTGTGAAGGGGCTTTTATTTTAAAGCCTTATCAGGGGGCATAAATCATACGCATGGATCTCAGAGGGGCTCCTTATCTAAAGAGGATCATTCTTAATACGTAATAACGTTTCTTATTAAGTCGAACCGACGAATTATCTAATCTCCACCCCCTCAGTTTCGTCATTCTCTGACCGTGGCATAAAATCAGTCGGTTGGGGTCGAAGAAGACAACCTTAAGATCCGTGCTCCAATGGGACCGCACGTTTTAATGCACAATAAACATTTTATCCCAGACGCGTGCGAAGCGCCTGCCCTTCGCATACTCAATACTAGTGCATTTAGATTGAAAACTGAATTTTACATTCACTCGTTGTTTGGCAATAAATATCGACGTTCTACAACCCTCTTTTTCCATTCTGTCTGCCAATTCCTATTTTCTAAACCCGCGAATTTTTATTTGAATCTAGCAAACCAGCATGCGCGCTACTCGCACGATTATTTATTTTACTTCTTACAACTTCAAGTCATTCAAAAACCAATGAAATTTCACTGATTCAAATTTAAGTTTGAAACAACAATTACATCACTTTTTTTAGAGAGGAATTCCAACGCGTTTCTAGGAATTTTAAGGGATTTTGACAATTTTCAAGTGATTTTTACGAAATTCTGAAGATTTTTAGGATTTTTA